>CAKNWT010324626.1:0-10302 GCA_932066315.1 Andricus coriarius | reverse complement strand
AAGAAAGAAATCAATAAATTTCCTTACAAATTTTAATTTTTAATTAATATTAAAATAATAGTTTTATCTTTTGTTTTAAGAAATCGAATTTACTTTTCAACAGATTATTTTACAAAACAGAATAATACAACAAAGTTCGTCAATTTCTACCGAAATTTCGGCACGCATAGCCAATTTTTAAAAATTAATTCTTAATTAATATTAAAGTCATATTTTTTATTTTATTGAAAAAAAATCTAATTTACTTTCTCAAACGAGTGGATCACGCTACCCGGAAAGGGATGGCTTGATGGTATAATAATAATAAAAAGATTGTTTAAAAAAAATATATTTTACGAATTGAAGGTTTATTAAAAAAATCATTAAAAAAAATTTCGTCAATTGCTATTTAAATATTATATTCAATAGTTGAAAAGGCAATGAAAAGATGAGGAAATAAATAAATTTCTTTATTAATTTGTATTTTTATTCAATACTAAATTCATATTTCTAATCTTTTTCTTTTTAGTCGATTTTACTTTTTAACATATTATTTTACAAGAAAAAATTAATTACAAAATGTTTGGCAATTGTTGGTTAAATAGGCCGTTGTTACGTGTAGCGATTTTTTTGTACAAACAGCCAGATTTTTTCAGTACGAACAGCAGGAGCAGGAAAATGGACTATTTGTACCGAAATTTCGACATGAATAGCCAAATTTCTTCTCCAATTTAAAAAATTATATTTAATGGTTGAAAAGATAATAAAGATGAAGAAATAAATCAATATATTTCTTTATTAATTTTAGCTTTTAATAATATTAAATTCATATTTTTAATCTTATTTGAAAAAATCGATTTCACTTTTCCAAATGATTATTAAAAAAAGATTACACAAAAAGAATTTTTCTTTTAAAAAATCAATAAAATAAATGTTTTCAATATTGCTATTTTAAGATCTATAATATTGAGTAAAAGAAATTGGTCAAATGCTATTTAAATATTATATTCTGTAGCAGAAAAGATAATAAAGATGAATAAATAAATAAATTTTCTTTATTAATTTTAATTTTTAATTAGTTATTCTTAATTAATATTAAAGTCATATTTTTAATCTTAATTTCAAAAATCGATCTTGCGTTTTCAAATGGTTATTTAAAAAAAATTATTTTACAAAAAGATCTTTTTAAAAAGATAATAATTAAATTGTGTTAATTGCTATTTAAATATTATATTCAATAGCTGAAAAAATAATAAAGACGAAGAAATAAATCAATTTCTTTATTACTTTTAATTCACAATTAACTATTAATAATTATTAATTAATCAATATTTTGAATTTTCTTTTAAAAAATCGATTTAGCTTTTTCAAAAGGTTATTTTACTCACAATAAAGCACTTCGTAATCGCCACTATTGCTTCGCAAATGTTGTCCATCCACGGACCAATCCAAATGATTTATGAAACTGGAATGCCCCTGAAAATATTAATAAATTTACATTATTTATATTTTATAAACACAACACAAATTTTTGTTACAGTACGGGGCGACTGAAAAATCCCGAAAAACAAACTTCCCAATGCTGTGAAATTCCCCAAAAAATATTTGAAATAAAAAAATCCAAAAATCATTAAATTCCCAACAGTTTTACATTTTAAATAGTAGAATATTACTGGAATAAAATTTCCATCATAAAATTGCCGATGAAAAACGAAAAACATGTTCTTCAAATGACAGCATTTTATTTTATTATTAATAATTGTTATTTGTTAAAAATCGGGAATTTTATAATTCGAGAATTTCCCTGTGTTAGCGATTTTACATTCTCGGATGTTTTATAATATCGGCAAGTTTATTTCGGGAATTTCCAAATTGAGTAATATCAAAAACTATCCAGCATTTTATTATTAGACAAATTTTATTTACCGGCAATTTTTTAAATTCTGGAATTTTTTATTTCAAATATTTAATTTTTCGGGAATTTTCTTTTTCGGGATTATCAGTCGTTCTTCAAATACATCAAAAACATATTTTTTGTAATTTATTTAAAAAAATTTTAATTTTTAAAGGCTATTTTCATAAAATTAACATTGCTATTTTAAAAATTAATTTGCATCCAATCATGCGATTTTCTGTAAAAAAAAAAAAAACATGCAAAATTTAAGGACAAATATATTTTATGTTAGTTTTTTTTGTCCACATGGTCTTATAATATTATTTAAATATTATAATATTATTGTAAATATTGTAATATTTGAATATGTAGACAACAAATAAATAACATTAAATATAAATTTCGACTATATTGTAAAACAAAATATAAGCGTGCTTGTGATGAATGATGATCTGTCCAGAACTTTGTTAAAACAGTACTTGATACGAATATTTACTTTCTATTTCTATTTAAATGAAAATTTAAAAGAGACATTTCATGAAAACATGTGATGAATATTATTTCTATTTCAGTTTTGAAACCTTATAATATGAAGAAATAATCATTTAAAACGATATAATTTAAAAAAATTTTAAAGAGAAACCCAAGCGTGAATTTCAAAACCACTTGAGGAAAAGGTCGTAATTTTAATTTTTTTAAATTTTAATTTACGAAAGCTTATTTTATTTCTGAAAATGTTCTTTAGAATTCTATTCGCCATGTTCTTATGGTAATAATTTTATTTAGAATTAATACATACAATTATTTCTAGTTAGTCATTTTTTCAATAAAATAATTTCCTAAATAATATTTATTAACCTTTCAAGAAACAGAATCAGCTCTTATAAATTAAAATTGAATGAAAATTACGAATTTTGCCTACAGCAGAAAAAATATGAAAATAACTAAATTAATATAAAAAATTATGAACTCGACTATTATTTATTATTATTTACGCTTGGGTTTCTCTTCTAAAATTTGTTTTAATAATCAATGGACCTTTTTCGTCAATTTTGTAAATCAAGGTAAAAATTAAGTAATTTTGAACTTGACCCTAATTTTTGAGAAATAATTTAGAACAATTTAAAAATTTTACGAAAATTAAATGAAAAATCAAATGTCTCTTTTAAAGATGGGTCAATGACAAAGCTTACTGCACGTCTTCGAATCCTCTTTGGCTGTAAAGCGAAAGAAAAACTGATTACAATGTTATATTTGAAGCTGAAATTTTCCCCTTTTCCATATTTAAATTAAATAATTCCAGTGAATAATTATTTTTTATATAATTTTAAAATTAAATTTCAACTCACCATGCAACGACCAATTCGACTGTATTTCGTTGCATCCTCATTCACTTGGTAAATGTAAATATGATTATCCCTAGAGCCAATGGCAAGCATAGAACCATCTGGAGAAAATCGGACAACCTGAAAACACAATTTTTTAATTTTTAAACTTCAATTCATAACAAATTTTTAACAATTTAAATAAATCGCTCGTTTTAAAATTTGAAAGCAAAGTTTTAGTTGCTTCTAAATAGAAAGACCTCTTTTATTTATTTTACATATTTTTAAAGTTTTCGATAGTAAATTTATATTTTTAGATTTTAGAATGAGATCCTTTAGTCTTTTGTCAGTGACACTATAAATATAATTATTTGAAACGATTTTAGTGCAGTCTTAAACTGCAAGCATGCCAACTCCATTGGAACCTCTCCAACAGAGTCTTGCCAATTTTTCGACATGTTTTATCACTTTCTGTGTGAAAAAAAAAACAAAGAAAGAAAATACTGTGTTATTTATGAATTTTATGAGATAATTGACTTTATTTTTAAATAATTTGAAAATCGATTCTTACCTGAAGCGGCTCATTACCGTCCGAATGATGACAGTATAATTCCCTCGTTTCGCTATCAATTACCAACCACTTTCCGGATGTACAGCCAACGACCATTATGTTACCATCAGGCGAAAAACAGACACTTTGTGCTTGTTCCTAAAATTAAAAATATGTTTGCAAAATCATTTACAAATAAATAAAATTAAATTATAGTAAGTGTTAGTGTGAGCATAATAAATATAAAATCGTTACTTGACGTGAAACCTCTCCCCTTAGTTTGAACAAAATTTACAAATAAAAAAAGAAACTCATACCAAATTTTCAATCAATTTTTATTTAACGTTTAGGGCAATTATAACTAAACGTCTATAAACCCTATAAGCAGAGTGAAATGACTCTAAACAGATTGGAAAAATATATTCAAGTTTTTAAAATTTCTAAAATTTCATTTCTACAATTTGAACTACATCGTCTTGTAAAATACCGGAAATTCTATATCATGGCGCCTTAAATTTTGTTCGTTATAAAAAACAAAATATTTTTTCTGATATTTTCCATTTTTTGATTGCTATTTTCTGATAAAGCTGAAATTAAGAAACCAAATTCATCCGAAAACATTTGGTTGAAATCATGAATCTTTCAGAAAATATTACTTACTGCACTGATAAAAATTTCTACGATTAAAAAAAATTCAGGAATTACTTGACCTACGATAAAAAAATTA
Organism: Andricus coriarius; assembly: GCA_932066315.1. Lineage (NCBI taxonomy): Eukaryota > Metazoa > Arthropoda > Insecta > Hymenoptera > Cynipidae > Andricus > Andricus coriarius. Next base: position 5,827 of record CAKNWT010324626.1, on the reverse strand, counting down.
TTTTTTCAAAAAATCGAAAAATGATTGTAAAAGAAAAGTATGTGGTAACTTATTTTTTTAATTTAATTGAAAAAATATATTTTAAAAAAGTTGTTTAGAAGTTTTAAGAAAATTGCAAAAATAATTTCAAATATGAGAAGATTTCAAAAAATTTAAATCAATATTTAGATTTTTGAAGACTTCTAAGTAAAATTTTGAAGCTTTTTAAGGATTTTAAAAGAATTTCAAGATAATTAATAATTTTGAAGGAAAATTGAAAAAAGATTTCAACATATTTCAAATTACTTCCTAAAACTTCGAAAAAGAATGTAGAAAATTTTAGAGCATAATTTGTCAATTTCGCAAGAATACAAATTTAAAAAAAAATCGAGTAAATTCAAGACATATTAAGAAATTTTGAAAAGATTTAAAAATAATTTTAAACTTAAAAAGATTTAAAAAAATTTAGAACTTAGATTTTTGAAGATTTTGAACACAAAATTTAAAAAATGTTTAAAAATTATTAGATTTCAAGAATATAAAAAAAGTTTCTTAAGATTCCGTGAAAAATTTTTATTAATTTTTTATTTAAAAAAATTAATTTTTAGAGATTACTTGAAAAGATTTTTAAAAAATTAATAAGATTTCCAAATCAGTAAAAAACGAATCTGGTAGATATTAAGGCAATTTTTAAATTTTTGAAAGATTTTTTAACAAATTTATGAAAAATTCGAAAGGTTTGAAAAGATATTTAGAAGTTAAAAAAAAAATTCGAAAATAATTTACAATTTCAAAAGATTTCAAAAAATTCTAATCAATATGTAGATTTGTCAAGATTTCGAAATAATATTCTAAAGCTTTTTTACGGAGTTTGAAAGGTTTCAAGATAATAACAAAATGTTCTTAATATTCCAGGGAAAATTTTTAATGATTTTTTATTTTAAAAAATTGATCCTAAGAGAAGATTTAAAAAGATTTAAAAACTTTTCAATAGGTTTCCATAATTTTCAAAAAAAGAATCTGAAAGGTTTTAAGGCCATTTTTTTAGTTTTTAAAGATTTTTCAAAATTTCAGGAAAATTTGATTCAGTTTAAAAGATATTTAGGAATTCTAGAAGTTTTTAAAAGATTAAAAATACCCATTTTTAAACTTTGAAAGATTTCCGAAAATTCATAAAATATTCTGAAATTTCTATCAAACTTCCACAAGTCCTAAGTATATTTTAAACAAACTCGAAATTTTCCTAAAATTTCTGAACCAGTAAAAAACGAATCTGGTAGATATTAAGGCAATTAGGCAATTTTTGAACGATTTTTTAACAATTAAACGAAAAAGGCCAAACATTTCAAAAGATATTTAGAAGTTTAAAAAAAATTCAAAAATAATTTTAAATTCGAAAAGATTTCAAAAAATTTTAATCTACATGTAGATTTTTCAAGATTTCGAAATAAAATTCTGAACTTTTTTAAGGAGTTTGAAAGGTTTCAAAATAACAAAGAAATGTTCTTAAGGTTCCAGGGAAAATATTTAAAAAGATTTAAAAACATTTCAAAAGGTTTCCAAACTTTTTAAAAAAGAATCTGGAAGGATTTAAGGAATTTTTTTGTTTTTAACGATTTTTCAAAATTTCAGGAAACTTTGATTCAGTTTAAACTATATTTAGGAATTCTAGAAGTTTTGAAAAGATTAAAAATACCCATTTTAAAACTTTGAAAGATTTCTGAAAATGCATAAAATATTCTTAGATTTCTTTCAAACTTCTACAAGTCCTCAGTATATTTTCAACAAACTCGAAATTTTCCTAAAAATTTTTAAAATCCTGTAAAATAAAAAGACCTTTTAAAAATGTTTCTAGATACTCTTTCGACATATGCAAAATCTTTAAAAATCTTTTTGAATTTTCTTAAGAAGCCTAGGAAAATTATATTTATATAACTTTAAAAATAAATAAACTTCAAAAGTAAATAGTAATTCGAAATTTTTATTTTATAGTAAAATTATTTTTCCAGTCAAATTATAATTTGGTTGAAATTTTTTTTCATCTTTGACTAAAAAATCTTTTTTGGTGGAATATTCAACTATTTTGTTGAAAATTCTAATTTTTTAGTTGAATTCAATTGTTTTTTACTTAAAATTGAAATATTTTTGGTTGAAATATCAACTATTTAATTTTTCGTTGAGAATTCATCTTTTATTGTTGAAACTATTTAGTTGAATATTAAGTTTTTGTTGAATTTTTGATGTGACATATCTGAAACCTTGAACATTTTTAATGAATTTTCTCAAGAATCTTAGCAAAATGATATTGATGAAAACTTAAAAACAAATAAAAAAATAAGCTTAAAATATAAATAGTTATTCTTAATTTTTATTTCGTATTAACATTTATTTTTCCTGTCAAATCGAAAAACTTCAACAGAGTTTTCAGCGATTCTTAGGAACAAAATTTAAGACCTTATCCAGGTTTTCCACGTCAAGAATAACCGTTTATTATAGATGTAAAAATGAGCCATTTCATTTTTTATTGGCCAATAATTTTTAAAGAAAGCAGAACCATAAATAAACAAATTCTCCTTGAAGTCTTTGAAATAATTTTAAACTTTTTATGAAATCTTTGAAATATTTGTGAAAACTTTCTGAAATCTTTTGTATTCATTTTAAATCATTAAAATATTTGTAATCTGTGCAAAATCTTTTGTAACCTTAGACATCTGGTATAGCTTGTTAAAAATCTTTATGAAATGTTCGAAATCTTTGTGATATCTTTGTCAAATCTTTTGAAATATTTGTGATATTTTTCTTAACTCTTCGTTTGTGAAATCTTGTTTATTCGTTGAAATCATTGAATTATTTGAAATCTTATCGGAATCTTTTTAAATCTTCCAAGATGTTTCGAAACCTTTTGAAATCGTTTCCAATCTTCGAAATCCTTTAAATCTTTTGAAATCTTTTGAAATCTTTGGAATTCTTGTATTCTTTAAAATCTATTAAATCTTTGAAAGTTTTAAAATCTTTGGAAATGTTTAAAATCTTTGAAATCCGGTGTACACGCCTTTTTCAAATTTTTGAAATCCGTGAAATCGTTGTAAAATCTTCAAAGTACATTTAAATATTTTAAAAGATTTGAAATATTTTGAAACCTTTTGAAATCTTTAGTAACGTTTTGTAATCTGGTGTACACTCAAAAACCGAGTTAAAAATTTATCAAATTATTCACAATATTAAAGTCTGTCGGCAAAGTCTAAAAAAAACGCCTAGAAATCTCTTTATTTATTCTGTAATGAGTAAAAGATAAATTATAAATTGATAATGAAAAAACTTTTCAGTACCAAGATTTATATTTAATGAGATGTTTCTTTCGTAATATACTAAAAGATTTAAATATCTTTTCGCATTTCAATAAAAAACTCTTTTAAAACGAAAAAAAAAATTAATTCAAGGTTCTCGTGAAAAATTCAAGAAGAATTCCTGGTTTTCAAGGTAAATATTTTTTTACAAATATGGAAAAAGTAGGTAATAATTTTCTCACAAAAATAAAGAACTTTCCTATTCAAGGTTTTAGAAAATGAAAAAAAGGATTTCATGAGACGTGACACTACTAATTTGAACCAAATTTTCAAATAAAATTACAAACTCACCAAAAATTGAAAAAAATTAAAATTATTATTCACAGTATTTACGGCATCAATTGAACATCAACAAACTTTACAAACAAAGTGAAATCACTGTTAAAAAGATCTTCAGATAAAAATAAAATTGAAGGCTACTGATATAAATTGCAAATAAAATGGACCTGTTGTTGAAGAAAAGATAAAAAATTAATAAAAGATTTGTGACAATTAGTGAAGGTCGTAAAATAATCGTTTCTCCAAGATCAAAAGTCGACCTGAAAACTCACCCCGATGTCCTTGCTCCATACGACAGTGTGACTGAGGCTGTCCCACATTTGCAGCAAACGGTCATGAGCTGCTGTCGCGAATTGAGGTAAGGTCGGGTGTGAAGCCAAACCCCATACCTCATCAGTATGTCCCAGCACTGTGGGATTAAATCCCATTTCCAGATCCCCAAGTAAAATGCAATTTCTCGTTGTACCCACCAAAAGTTGAGAACCCCTGCCTTCGCTGACTGTCCGAATTCCGCCAAAGTGATCCTCGATCTGGCGAATCGTAATAGGAGTGAAATTACTCAATCGTCGCTCCTCGACCTCATTATAAAGACCCTCATTATAATTTCGGACAACGAACACATTGCAAAAGGAACCGCACTAATCCGGTCTTTAGTTCGGATTTTTAATGGACGTGAAACCTCCCGCCTTAATATGAACCAAATTTGCAAATAAAAATACAAAATCATACAAAATTTTTGGATTAATTTGTATCGAGCGGTTAGGGTATTTATAATTAAAAGTTATTAGTTATTAATTCGATTAGTCCATCAAGTAGATTTAAAATTTAAGTTTACAAAAGAAGATCCTGAGCTGATGAATCATTTTTGATGATACTGAATTTATAATCTATAATCTAAAGCTTTTTGCTTTGGGGATTAGTTTTGCTAAGATTTAGAGATTGTCAGGGATCATAGTCAGAACCCTATTTTTTATTTTCACCCTTTTCCCCTATGCTATTAAAAATCCCCTCTAATTCCTATATTTTGAGAAATTCGGCCATTTTCCTATCTTTTTTACGCTGCGATTAATTTTTCAAGAGCTATAAGAAACTAGCGGCAATTAATAAAGAAATTATAAGTAGCTTGGAGAAAGTAGGATCCAAAGAAAAAAGAAAATTGTCGACGATTGGCGCAAAAATATAGAAAAAAGAAAATCTGACATGACTGATTCAATAGTGTCGCGAAAGAAAATATTTTTAAAATCGAAAAAAATAGATCTATTATTAATTTCTGCAAATCTTGGCGGAGGCTTCTAAGCGTACTCCAGAAGAAATAATTAAAGTTAAAATTATTTATTTAACAGTAGTTACTTAGAGTTTTAGTTTTTGCGTTTTCTGTACGGAAAAGTTACAATATTTATTTAATCCTAATGATCAAGACCTAATTTTATTCTTTGAAGGATTATTTACAATTCTATTCAGGTGGATTTTATTAAAAAGAAATAATTTGGAAATAATGTAGTTATAATTGTTATAACAATGATAGTTTAAAGTTTAATAAACACCACTCAAATAGAATTGTAGAGAACCCTGCAAAGAATAAAATAAAGCCTTGCTCATTAGGATCAAATAAGAATTTAACTTTTCCCTAAAGAGATAACAAAAACTGAAATTCTAAATAAGTACCGTTAAATAAACAATTTTAACCTGAATTATTTTTTCTGAAGTACGCTTAGAAGAGTCCGTCACGATTTGCAGAAATTAAAAACAGATCTATTTTTTTCGATTTGAACAATCATTTTAAAGATTGGCGATTTTTTAGATTGATTGTACATAGTGTATATCCTTAATTGAGATACTTTTGTTCTTATAACATTTATTAGTACATTTTTTTATATTTTGCTGTCTAAAAAAGTCCCGAAAATCTCTTAATTATTGTTGTTGAATACCTTATTGGCTTTTCTTTACATGAAGTTGTTTCATATCTTAAATTTTAAATTTTGAAAATTAAAACTACAAATAATCCCTTTTTATAAGAAAAATCATAGAAAATCTTATGCGAATTGAGAAATATTTGTGATTTTTATACTCTGGTGCATTTTAAATTTTAAATTAAAACTTTCAATTTGTGTAATTAATTATTGAAAATATTATACATGATTTATAGTGTTCATCGCTGGAAATTAGTATTTTTGAAAAAGAATTTTAATGTAAGATTAGAAAGTTTCGAAAAAGATAAAAAA
>CAKNWT010324622.1:15175-33668 GCA_932066315.1 Andricus coriarius | reverse complement strand
TTTTTGCGCGTTTTAGGCAATTTTACAACTTTTGATAATGACATAGAATGTGATTTTTAATGAGAATTTAAAATTCGCGCATCATGATGACTTGTAAAAGCCAATGTTATGCCAATGGCCGGGTTATCTATTGCCCAGAGTCGGACGGACCGTACTTTCACGGTCTTTTTGAAACCATGAACCAGCGTATGTCCGACGGCCGGCCTATATTTGGGCCAAGGTTTAACCGACCATCCGGTGCATAAAGGTGACTTGTGGTTAACCAACTGCTGTATACAGAGTCGGACTGACCGCATTCTTGCGGTCGTACCGACTAATCGGCCACAGTTTATCCGACCGTTGGCCCAAAGTTGGGCCAGAATTGGGCTGACTGTCGGCTTTTCGCCCACCGCCGACGTTGGTTGCCAATGTCGGCGAGACCATGGCAGCTTAAAAACACCTTAGTCGGTCCAACTCTGGTTACCGTAGATCGGTTACCAAAGTAGGACCGACTTTGGGCCTATGGTCAATCTCTGGCATCCGACCAAATTTCGCACCTGGGTATTCACGTTAACAGTTAATTTATTTTACATCTACACGGTGTCGCATAATAATACAAAAATTATTGAGAATAAAGAGTTTAAAAAATTTTTAATTTCAACTGCTTTTGTGCTGTTGTGGCTTATGAGGATGGTTTTTTCATTGACTTTCAATTCTGTAGGTATAGAGTAATGGGTAAGACTCCCGACTGCTAGGCGATAGATTCAGGGATAGATGTAGGTTCGAAACCACGTAGCGATAGAAATTTTATTTGTAATGTAATGTTTGAAAATGTAATATATGTATTTATTCTAATATTATTATTAATTTTTTGAATACCTTGAACCTTCAAAAATCAAAGTCGGACCACATTGTTTTCCAAGGTTGGGCCGACATCATGCCAAATGTCGGGCCGACGTTGAGAAGTCAAAGGCGGTTGACCGTTATCAGTTAGCTGGTTGGCCCAACCAGTGGCGCAAAAAGTTGTACCGACCGTCCGACCGTTGGCCCGACAGTCGGCCGACGGTCAATTCGCACCTGGGACTATGAATTTTTAACCTCTGGTTAGCTAACCGTATTAGGAGATTTTGATTGGCAGAGTCACGAAACTTGTGTTCGCGTGCCATCTCTGGCACGTCAAACCAAATATGCAAATTACGCGTTGTTTACATGCTTTGCCGAAGCGTCTCTAAAGTAACATTAATCAAAGTAATTGAGTGAAGTGGTCTTTTCTAAACCGAAAATAAAAAAATAAAATATATGATGAACATATTTCATTTTGAGCCATATTTCACACCATATACTGCTGCACTTTAATCATGGTTTAGAAGATGATGGAATGCAATGTACTGATTAAATAAAGTTAATCAAGGATTAAAATTTAATCACGGTTAGTGGAATCAGCCCTACGAGTATCAGCGAGTATAATTATGAAATAGAAAGTTGACTAAATACGCAGGTATACAGTTTGGTCGGGAGACATTAACAATTCACCTGTGTGGATTTATGTTGATAATCTCTGACCCTTAATTTGTTAATAATACAGATATCATACTTATTACTAGCCTGAGTAATAACATACAGATTTAGATACTCAGCAAATCTGTCATGTGTGAATTCCCTGACGGTCACCTAGTGACAAAATATATCCCATTCAAAGTAGTCACATGTTACAAGCGTTGAGGGTATCATTTTTCACTTGAAAATGTCACTTTATAGTGACAACTACCCGTGATGCCGTGAATGTGATATCTGGTGACAGCCATCATAACTCCCCGATGAGAAGGCTTGTATTGATTGGGATAAACAAATTTTATTCACTTGCATACCTGATTTTTTCTCCCATCTCCTAAACCCTCGATAGAATAGATAGGAGAAAAAATCAATCCTCTTTAATGCACTACAAAAATTTTACAGAACAGCTGGTACTGAATAGAATTAAGAAATACGAACATCCGTAGTCAGGATCAATAAAAAGGAATCTCTGCCAATGAACTTCATAAAGATATTTCTGAAGGTATTCGAGGGAATTAAATACATTTGAAATACATTTTACTCCACGAAATTCAAAAAAATGTAATTTACATAATATTTCCTGAAGGTAATGGAGCGAATGAAATAAATTCGAAATATATCATACTTTACGAAATTAAAATCAATTTGATATTTTTCTAAGGAACTTGAAGGATTTAAATTAATGAAAATTTTGTCCTGTTTGCGGAACACAAAATAATTTCGAGAGATGTTGCTGCCGCTATGAGAACGACAGGAAATTAAATTTCTAAAAAGTCTATGACTCCCTTGCGGAAAGGAGGTCTCGGTGGAAGAATCTGGTATTAAATATAACAGGAAGATTTTGATTTTTGCCTTAAAATCGGAAATCGACATTCATAATTCTTTTCAATTTAAGCTCTTCTCGGGTACGGGCCTGTTCTCAGTTAGAAAATGTTATTTGCTACGCTTGTAGCACTGTGACACTACTAGCTATTACCTACATGAAAAGTAATATAATAGTAAATATCTCACTCGGAACATACAATCACTGAGAATGCATGCACGACAGTAATAGGTTGGCTGAGAAACATGGTTCTGTTTAGAGAAGGCGTAGTGTGGCATGAGCGCTATCAATCCCGCGAGTATTCTTTGACAAACGGACGTTAACTAAATTATGAACGCGGGCTGTATATTTTATTCTCCAAATTGATGGTGCTCATGTTGCACTGCGCCTTATCTAAACAGAGCCGCGTTAATTACTGAGGAGGTAGTTAGAGTATGATTATTTAAGATATAAACGAGAACGTTGATCCGACAGTAAAGTTAGAAATTAATTTGGTGTAGGACAATAAATAATGCTGCGTATTAGGAACAATGAGTTTTTTATTCTACCTTTTCACACTGTAAAAGATAGTCTAGTTAGTTAATTCACATTAATAATTAGAAAAAATTACTATTAATTTAAGCAAATCTGTTAGTAATATTAGTAGGTAAAGACAAGTAAACAAACAAAAAGAGTAAAAGCCTTCTTACTGGGTAAAGCGACTCGGACCGTGACAGAAACAGTACTCATGATATCATGGCAATACTGACGTTCACCCGCAACACACGACACCGTTCACGGGCCAATGCGTACTGCATTAACTATGAAAGAATGTGAGTAAACGTTATAGAGTGAAGCGTCCTAGCATCCATGCTAGCCTCCCTGATGATAGAAAAACAAGAAAAGGCTCTGATACTTGTTGCCTCTACTGATGGGTAGTCGAAATTTGGAATGTACATTTGTGTCCAAGTTGAGAAAAACATGAGAGTACTATTGAGTATCGTGGGACATGAGGGCATAGCTACCCCCTGTTACTGATTGACTACGAAAAAAAGAATTGAATAATGTGCATGGTAAACTCGTCGATCACGAGGTCAGTTACACCAGCTCCCCCCCTCCCGACTCTTAATTTTCGGGTTTTTTAAAGCCCACTGAATTGCGCCGCAAATGCGCGGATATACGCCACCAATAACAAATTTTGCGCCACAAAACTCTAGGAGTTATAGTAGGTGTTACGTGGGGGGGCGTAACGTCAGCCCCCCCCCCCCATTTGAATAATCAAAGTTTAAACTACATGGCCTTGAAGATCTCCAAATGCGCTGATATGCGCCATCAAGGAACAATTTTGCGCCACCTTAGTAACCGAGTTATCAGCGGGGGGGGGGGGCAGTGTGACGCAGGTGTTGAATCCTCGACAGTTATATGGAACCTAAAATTACGGATATGGAGTTATTCGTCTTCAAATGCGCTCATATGCGCCACAAAAATTGTTTGCAAACTTTAAAAAGTGTCCACGATACGAAGCTTTTAACACCTTACAAAGTGATGACCATGTGGTAACCGACAAAATAAAAAGTTTTCAATCCGCAGTGATGAGGGGACTGTCGTATCGGGTTCCAAATGCGCTCTTATGCGCCATAAAAAATTTATGAATATTTTGAAAAATACCCAAGATATGGAGGTCACAACATTTTGCAGAGTGATAACCCAAAATATGAAAAGTTTTTAATCCGCAGTGATGACGGGACTCTCGTATAGGGTTTCAAATGCGCTCATATGCGCCATAAAAATTTTCTGAATATCTTCAAAATTACCCAAGATAAGGAGGTCATAACATTTTTCAAAGAGATAACGAAAAAAAATGAAAAGTTTTTAATCCGCAGTGATGCAGCGACTGTCGTATAGGGTTTCAAATGCGCTCTTATGCACCATAAAAATGTTCTGAATATCTTGAAAATTACCCAAGATATGGAGGTCACAACATTTTGCAGAGTGCTAACCAAAAAAATGAAAAGTTTTTAATCCGCAGTAATGTAGGGACGGTCGCATAGGGTTTCAAATGCGGAGATATGCGCCATCAAAACTTTCTGAGTATCTTGCAAATTGCCCAAGATATGGAGGTCACAACATTTTGCAGAGTGATAACCCAAAATATGAAAAGTTTTTAATCCGCAGTGATGAAGGGACTGTCGTATAGGGTTTCAAATGCGCTCATATGCGCCATAAAAATTTTGTCAATATCTTGAAAATTGCCCAAGATATGGAGGTCACAACATTTTGTATAGTGATAGCCAAAAAAATGAAAAGTTTTTAATCCGCAGTGATGAAAGGACTCTCGTATAGGGTTTGAAATGCGCTCATATGCGCCATAAAAATTTTCTGAACATCTTGAAAATTGCCAAAGATATGGAGGTCACAACATTTTGCAGAGTGATAACCAAAAAAACGAAAAGTTGCGCTGGGGTTTATATACACCTTGGAGTTCGCAAGAGTCACGTACTTGTGACAAAAGTGGGTAAAAGCACGTACTTGCGACAAAAGTGGGTAAAGGCACGTACTAGCGACTAAAGTGAGTAAAATCACGTACTTGCGACAAAATTGGGTAAAGGCACGTATTTCTGTAATTGTAGTTTTAAATAATTATTTTCCACAGAGTTTTAGGTTACCCGAATTAAGCATATTTATGTTCCGTCCACCGAGACTTTCGGTGATCGGATGTCTGTTCTCTAGATCAGCAAGAAGTTATTTGATACGCGCGAATTCCCTTATTGAATGTCGGATGATTCATGCGGGTAACTCATGCTGTGATCGCGTATCTCAACTTGCGACCTTTCAGGAGTTTGGATTTTATACAGTGATGCAGCCACTGTCGTATAGGGTTTCAAATGCGCTCATATGCACCATGAAAATTTGCTGAATATCTTGAAAATTGCCCAAGATATGGAGGTTACAAAATTTTGCAGAGTGTTAGCCAAAAAAACGAAAAGTTTTATATACGCAGTGATGAAGGGACTGTCGTATAGGGTTCATTTTTTTTTATCATCACTCTGCAAAATGTTGTGACCTCCATATCTTGGGTAATTTTGAAGATATTCAGAAAATTTTCATTTCGTATATGAGTGCATTTGAAATCCTATACGATAGTCCCTTCATCGCTGCGGATTAAAAGCTTTTCATTTTTTCGGTTATCACTCTGCTAACTGTTGTGACCTCCATATCTTGGGCAATTTTCAAGATATTCAGAAAATTTGCATGGCGCATATGGGCGCATTTAAAGCCGTATGCGACAGTCTCTTCATCACTGCGGATTGAAAACTTTTAATTTTTACGATCATAACTCTGCAAAATGTTGTGACCTCCATATCTTGGGCAATTTTCAAGATATTCAGAAAATTTTCATGGAGCATATGAGCGCATTTGAAACCCTATGCGATCGTCCCTTCATCATTGCGGATTAAAAGCTTTTCATTCTTTTGGTTATCACTCTGCTAACTGTTGTGACCTCCATATCTTAAGCAATTTTCAAGATATTCAGCCAATTTTTATGGGGCATATGAGCGCATTTGGAACCCTATACGACAGTGCCTTCATCACTGCGGATCAAAATCCTTTCATTTTTTTTGGTTATCACTCTGCTGACTGTTGTGACCTCCATATCTTGTGCAATTTTCAAGATATTCAGAAAATTTAATGGCGCATATGAGCGTATTTAAAACCCCATACGACAGTCCCTTCATCAGTGCGGATTAAGAACTGTTAATTTTTTTGGTTATCACTGTGAAAAATGTTATGAGCTCCATATCTTGGGTAATTTTGAAGATATTCAGAAAATTTTCATTTCGCATATGAGTGCATTTGAAACCCCATACGATAGTCCCTTCATCGCTGCGGATTAAAAGCTTTTCATTTTTTTGGTTATCACTCTGCAAAATGTTGTGACCTCCATGTCTTGGGCAATTTTTAAGATATTCAGAAAGTTTTCATGGTGCATATGAGCGCATTTGAAACCCTATGCGACAGTCCCTTCACCACTGCGGAATAAAAGCTTTTCACTATTTTGCTTATCCCTCTGCAAAATGTTGTGACCTCCATATCTTGGGTAATTTTGAAGATACTCAGAAAATTTTCATTTCGTATATGAGTGCATTTGAAACCCTATACGATAGTCCCTTCATCGCTGCGGATTAAAAGCTTTTCATTTTTTCGGTTATCACTCTGCTAACTGTTGTGACCTCCATATCTTGGGCAATTTTCAAGATATTCAGAAAATTTGCATGGCGCACATGAGCGCATTCGAAACCCGATACGACAGTTCCTTCATCACTGCGGATTAAAACCTTGCCATTTTTTTGGTTATCACTCCGCAAAATGTTGTGACCTCCATATCTTGGCAATAAAAAGATATTCGGAAAATTTTCATGGCGCATATGGGCGCGTTTAAAACCCCATGCGACAGTCCCTTCATCACTGCGGATTGAAAACTTTTCATTTTTACAATCATAAATCTGCAAAATGTTGTGACCTCCATATCTTGGGCAATTTTCAAGATATTCAGAAAATTTGTATGATGCATATGAGCGCATTTGCAACCCTATACGACAGTCCCTTCATCACTGCGGATTAAAATCCTTTCATTTTTTTGGTTATCACTCTGCTAACTGCTGTGACCTCCATATCTTAAGCAATTTTCAAGATATTCAGACAATTTTTATGGTGCATATGAGCCCATTTGGACCCCTATGCGACAGTTCCTTCATCACTGCGGATTAAAATCCTTTCATTATTTTGGTTATCACTCTGCTGACTGTTGTGACCTCCATATCTTGTGCAATTTTCAAGATATTCAGACAATTTTTATGTTACATATGAGCGCATTTGGAACCCTATACGACAGTACCTTCATCACTGCGGATTAAAATCCTTTCATTTTTTTGGTCATCACTCTGCTGACTGTTGTGACCTCCATATCTTGTGCAATTTTCAAGATATTCAGAAAATTTAATGGCGCATATGAGGGCATTTGAAACCCCATACGACAGTCCCTTCATCAGTGCGGATTAAGACCTTTTAATTTTTTTGGTTATCACTCTGAAAAATGTTATGAGCTCCATATCTTGGGTAATTTTGAAGATATTCAGAAAATTTTCATTTCGCATATGAGTGCACTTGAAACCCTATACGATAGTCCCTTCATCGCTGCGAATTAAAAGCTTTTCATTTTTTTGGTTATCACTCTGCAAAATTTTGTGACCTCCATATCTTGGGCAATTTTTAAGATATTCAGAAAATTTTCATGGCGCATATGAGCGCATTTGAAACCCCATGCGACAGTCGCTTCATCACTGCGGATTGAAAACTTTTAATTTTTACGATCATAACTCTGCAAAATGTTGTGACCTCCATATCTTGGGCAATTTTCAAGATATTCAGAAAATTTTCGTGGCGCATATGAGCACATTTGAAACCCTATGCGATAGTCCCTTCATCACTGCAGATTAAAAACTTTTTATTTTGTCGGTTACCACATGTTCATCACTTTGTAAGTTGTTAAAAGCTTCGTGTCGTGGACAGTTTTTAAAGTTTGCAAACAATTTTTGTGGCGCATATGAGGGCATTTGAAGACGAATAACTCTATATCCGTAACTTGAGATTTCATATAACTGTCGAGGTTTTAACACCTGCATTACACTGCCCCCCCCCCCCCCCACCACAAATGCGATCTTTGTTAATTAGCTAGCGCAAAATTTTTAAGTGGTGGCGGATTTGAGCGCATTTGAAATTATGACAGATGGCTATGATTAATTAAAAAAAATGTTATTATTTTAGAAAAATCGCGCCAGCTACCGCCCCCCGTTTTGATCGCTGATAACTCGGTTATTAATGTGGCGCAAAATTTTTCCTCGTTTTGTGGTGCATCATTTTTTATTGGTAGCGCATATCAGCGTATTTGCGGCGCAATTCAGTGGGCTATAAAAAACCCGAAAATGAAGAGTGGGGGGCGGGGCTGGTGTAACTGACCTTCGATCACGATAAAACCTTGGTTTAGTTAAAAATAAAATGTTGTGTATATTCTCTTTTTGGCTTATTTTTCGGTTCAAACTAGAGAATAACCGAGAATGAATTGTGTTTGAGAAATTACGGTTCCGTTGAAATGATCTCAAACCAAAGCTACAATCATGAAAAATGTTTCTCTTGATTTTTCATCTGGCATTTCTATTAAAAGATCATTTCAATCATTTTCAATCTTACTTCGTTTTCTTTTATAATTTGATTTTTCGATTTAAATATAAATTTTTGTCTTGTTTCTTGTTCTCGATATAATTTTTTCAAGTAAACAAGGTAGGAATGTACTCATGCCCATATGTTTTTTAATATTACAAATTTATTCTCATTAGCCGATAACATTTCTTAAATCAAAAAATGTCTTCAGATAATTCGAAGAATAATACTCATCTGTTCAAATTTTCTCGTTTCGTTAAGGCGAAAAAGTAGGTATTTCTATTTTTTGAAATTAAAAATGGATTTTTCTTTTTCGAAAACGGCTCTGGCGACGATTTGCGGTTTTATAATAAAAAATTGTTGCAAGACATCCTAGATACGAGATCAAGAAAAACATTCTTCGTGCTCGTACCTTTGGGTGGAAATCATTTCAAAGGAACCGTGAAATGCATACCATTATACGTGCATACAAAATATAATAAACACAAGGAGGGAAACAGATAAGGTAAAAACAGAAGAAAATGGACCCCTTCACGAACCACTGAATTTTTTGTTATATCGCTTTGCACTAGACTCTGGAATTTTAAGACCACTCTAAAGGCGATTATGAAATCTGACTCCTCTGGTGGCTCTAGTGTTCCTTGCTAGTGTGTTTGAGGTTTCTCCTTGGGCTTCACATTTAATTTCCTCGCAAAGTGAGTTTTGTGTTACCTGTTGTTGTGATTCCTCTTCTGCAATGATATAAGTTGGTTCACACGGTGACATTCTTTCTATTGAAATGCACCTTACAAGTTTTTTTTTTCAGATTGACTGCTAATTACGTATGGTCCGTCATGAGGCATCTGCAGAGCGTTTTTGATTCTCTCGTGGCGAATGAAAACATGGTCGCAGGTGGTCAGATATTGAAAGATGAAAACCTGTCTTTTTACGTAGCGAGAACCAGGCACTGGTTTGAGATTCTGGAAGTGATTTTGTGTTTCTCTCGTTGGCGTGACACTTTAAAGCTACCTTGAATTTTCGTGTGGATCTGTTGGGATCCTGGTAAGGCATTTAATCCCTTAAACAAATGGTATTCAAATTACCTACCTTGGTCCGCTGGCGATCTACTAACCCGGGTAAAAATATTTGTGCTTGGTCTTGGCTTGGGTAAAGACCAATCCAAGCAGCGTTGCCGATGCGCCTGATTTTACAGGATATCTCCTGCTTTTTGAATGCGTCTCATGATCTCCCGATTTTCTGTTGAAATCTCCTGCTTTTGTATTGTCTCTAAAATTCATTGACATAATTATTATAATATGTAATATGATTTTAAAAAATAATGTAAGGTAAAGATTCATGCGTATGGAATTTGAATTTTCCCGGGAAAAAGAGCAAATAGATGCGCCATCTAGTTGTCCATTCAGTATTCAGTGCTCCCAAAGGTGGCTGTAATCTGGCGCGTGATTCAAAATCGAATTAAATTAATTCGATTTTGACTTGCGCACTAAATTTTGACCAGTGACAGCAATTCTCCAACGGGAAGCCAATGCGCGCTGTGTGCGCGGAGAACCAACTTTGAGAGCATTGATGACCTTGTTGGTAGATTTCTTTGTAATATAAGGTTTATTAAATTAAAAAAAAAAAATTATGTCATTTTACATATATTTGATAAAAATGGAACAATAAACAATATTTTACATAATTATCGTGATAATATTTAATTTTCTCGATCTCCTGCTTTTTTTCAAATCTCATGATAAATATGTACTACTTTTTATTTTGACCCAACGGAAACCCAAGACAATTTCAAGTCATTCTGTATGTCTAGCTTGTGAGACGGAACCATACTATTTTTGATGTCTTCAGACCCTCTGACGGTCATCACTAATCCACTTTAAACTTTATAGAATGTTTATATTATCTATATTCATGGTATTTATTTAGTATGTAGTAACACGTTTATTTGTCTGCAATAATTATTATTCTTTGGATGACGAATCTAAAAAATGAATTGGATTTTAATATAATTCTCTCCAGAATTGACCTCACATCCATGCTGTAATCACAACTAAGAATTACGCAAAGTCGCTTGCGGAGTGTGTCACTGTAATGTTATCGTGCGACGGCCCTGTATACATAAGAAGCAATCCGCAAACCACATGCGCAGCATGGTGGGGAGCCGGTGACCACAGGCGATGCAGTCGTTTACGGATTTTTCCGCTTAGAGATCTTTGTTCGACTCGACATATTTACAATCTAACTTTACGCAAAGCACTTGCGGATCTTTGATTTTGCAACAAAAAGCGCGCACGACCACTCTTGCAACACAAAATATCCGCAAACTGCTTTGCGTATATATTTTAATATAATTAAAAAAGAAGATCAAACAACCACGGCAGGGTCTCACTGAGAGCAATTGCCATCTAAAAATGACCCCGGCTCCCAGTAGAACCTCGGTAAATCAGACTTATGGCCCCGTCTTAGAAACGTGAGATGCGGGGTCACAGGACACGATGAAATTACACCCACTGGCTGGCAAAACCCTCGTGTGTCTTGAGGACACGAAGCGACCCAAGGATGTCAGCTTTCTGCATCCATCTCGCAAGTGCCTTGGCATATTTTTGGTACGCGGGTATGGCTTCAAGGTAACGAACCCGTGATAGTTTCGCACCTCCAAAAGCACCTATCACAAGGACAATAACTTGTTTCAAATATGATGGGTACAATCATTGCAGCTCCTTTTTAAGGTATTGATACCTCTCCTCCTTTTCTTTCTCATTGGCAGTGATGTTGTATTCGGACGGAGCCGAGAATTCAATCACGAATATAGTTCGTTTCTCGAAGTCTTGGAGAAGAATGTCAGGCCTCGAGTGTACAACGAAGACTGCTGTCCGAAAATAGTAGTTCCAGAAAATTTGGCCACTCTTAGAGCCGCATTATGTTTGTAGATATAGGTTGTTCCTGCGTGAGTGGGACACCCCGATAGTATGTGTTCTAGGTACTCAGCGTGTGCATGACTCGATCTGCACCTATCGCTGGGAACTTCTTGAAATAAAATGCGGTATCGGTATGCTAAGGTGGAAATGACACCGTCCTGGCATGTGAAAATAAAACTCTCTGTATCTGAATTAAGCTCTGATGATCTGACGAAAGCAAAAGTTTACTCCTTCAACAAGGACTCATTTTCTACATTTCTGTTAAAGTTTCCGCGCATTTTCTTGTCGAGTAGCTGTCGATGAAATTTTTTAACCTATGCTTTCTTGACTTCGGCTTCTAGAACTGAAGCATCTAGATGGAGTAATGCTTTTTCATCACATCTGATGTTAAAATTCAGGCCAAAAGTCTCGGCCGCTTGCTCCGCGGCTTTGTAAATGAACGCCCCTTAACCAATCATCTCGTAGTTCTTGACCATTTTTAGAAGAGCATCTCTGCCATTGGCAACGATGTAAAGTGTACTTACAACAATTCGGTTACGAAGACACTGGAGATTCAGAAGTCCGCGTCAGCCATGACGGCATGACATGTATAATCGCGGAACTGACGATTTAATATGCAAGCCTTTGTACATATGCATCTTACGTGTGGTGATATCAAGGGCCGTAAGCTCGTTCTTCGTCGATTGTACCACCCCAAATGAGTAGAGCAGAGCCAGGATACCTTGTTCAACGCCGACAGATTGGGATACCAAATCTGGCGAAGAAGATGCTTGTATCTGCCTCGGAGAGACTCCTTCACTGATTTTACGTCCTGAATGCGGCTTTGAGGCACGCCCAGGTATGTACATGTCTCTCCAGTGTTAAGATGTTTAATAGCAGATGCATGCTATTATTATTAAACATGCTATTAATAGCATCTGTTTTATATCCACAAGCTCAGGGTTCTTGGGAACGCCAACAATCTTTCCATTCTTCAGATGAATTTTGGCACATTTACTCAATCCAAAGTCCATCCCCATCTCTCATGTGTGCTTCTTGACGATGTTTATAGCATTTTGAAGTTTGCTTTTACCAGAAGCATATATCTTCAGGTCATCCATATAAAATACATGACTGACCTTATGCTCGCGCTGGTTAGAGTCGCCACCATCGACATATAGAAATGGACCGATAACGCTGTGGGGAGCTTTGAAATGGGCTTTAGAAAGAGAGAAAACATTTGAGGATTAGATCTGCCTTTTTCTATTCCAGGACTGTGGCAAGTGGGTCGGAGGCCCCGTGCATTGCCTAAATATTCTGTATGGTTATTTTCTTTTATAAATAATTATAAATAATACATTATAAATATGCAGTTATAATAAATTGAATTTTTAAAAACATTTAAGAAAAATACCATGTTTCAATTAGCTTATTAAAAGAACTTGGTAACCTTAAATTCTTCTTGCCATTAAACTGAAAATGCTATAATAATAATCCTTTTGCAAAAAATAAGTTTAAATAAAAATGTTAATATAAAAGGATTTAAGGTTTTCAGTGCAGATTTAAATGTTTCTGCTTAGCATTTCTATGAAAGCTTAGCATACCAGTTTTTTAACCTTATATATTTTGAAACTTTTAAAAATGAGCTTCAATGTTTACTTAAAATGTTATTATTTAGTCAAGAAATGACCGAAATTCTATTTAATTATTCCCCTTTTTCCGTTTCTTCACTCAAAGGCGGAATAAAGTAATAGAGCCCAATAAGAAAATTCAACTATTTTTGGTTGAAAGTTCCTTATTTGCGATTGAAAAGTCTGCTGTTAAATTTTTGGTTTAGAATTCATCTTTTTGGTTAATAATTTCATTATTAGGTTTAAAATTGAATTATTTTTTTGAAAATTCTTTAATTTTGTTTAAAAGTCATACATCTTTAGTTGAAAATTCGACTGTTTGCTTCAAAATTAAACAATTTCATTGGAATTTTTTTTAGTTTAGTTGAGGTTATGTTCTTGTTGATACATTTTTGATTTTACTATTCAATAACTTACCTTGCGTATGAAAGCATATCCTTGCATAAAGATCTTTACAACGCCTGCAAAGTGCACAGGCTACCACCATTTTTAATATTTATTCACATTAAATTATAATTAAATAAGCTCTGAAAGGCACACTATAAACAACACATTAGTGGGGCATTCACGATACAAAGCACGGTCCTATGCTTCATCAAGCTCCACCCATCGAAAATGCTCTCGACCAATTAGCTTTATCGAGAAAGAGACAGGTCTACTCCTCAAATGTTTTTTCTCTATCTAAAGCCCATTTCAGTGCTCACCACAGGGTTATCGGTCCATTTCTATATGTCGATGGTCGCCACAGAGGTATCCAGAAGAATTTTGTGGTACGAGAGATAGACGCAAAAGTGTGATGCGAAAAAGCAAAGGGCTCATGGTATCGCCCTGAAAGACGCCCCTCTGGAAGGTGGCGTTGTTTGTTGTCACACGATAATTTCCAGATGAGATAGTAAATCTAGTTTTCCAAAGAGGCATCAATCTCTCTATGCATCTCATATGTGTGTATGCACCTTCAAGCTTTCCAACAGACAGATGATAAGTCTATAAAAGGTTTAATCGAAAGCTTTCCGGGAGTCAATCCAGGCCATTGACAGGACGCGCTGATGGGCTGTAGGGTCTTTACAGACACACCTGTCGATTAGCAGGTTCTCTCGACAACCTGCTACACTTTTTTTCGAGCCACGTTGTTCGCATATCTGACGCCACACATGCTCAATTCGTCGAACAACCCTGTTGTTTAGGACGGCTGTAAAGATCTTATACAGTGTGTTCAAACAAGTTATTGGCCTGTAATTCTCTGGGTTGGGCAATTTGTCTTTTTTCGGTAGGAGTATAGTGCGTCCTAACACCAGCCACTGCGGAATGGGCGTCACCGACTTTTAATATGAGGTGAATATGCGGGCCAAATGTTGGTGGGTAGATGTAAGCTTCTTCCACCAGAACTTCTTGATACAATTTTCACCTCTTCAACAGTGAATGATGGACATTCCTCCTCAGATTTTATGAGGTTGTCGCAGAATTCCTTGAAGCGGATGATATTGCCAGTATCTTCTTTCAACTTCAGTGTTTTCGGGATCTTGTATACCTCTCTCCAAAAAGTCTCTACCTCGTTGGGCTTGGGTGAATTTTTGACAGAAACAGGGTGATCACTAAAGAGGCGAGATGGGTCACCGAGAAACTTTTGATTCTTCCTGATCCATCTCTCCCTCTTCTGCGTTCTCATCCTTGCGTCAGATAACAGCCGTATTTTGTCAACAATATTCTACTTAATTGTCAGCAGCTTTGACTTGTTTAGTGTGTGATTCAAGATCCTCAGTTGTTGGGCGAACTTTCGAACCCTTTCCGTGAACGGTCTACCAGATGTTATGTAGTCAATCACATATTGAACACGGGGCGAATTCTATCTTGTCCATCCAATCTTGTCGTTCAGTTGATGCAAGCGTCTCTTGATATTTTGATCCATCATCGGTTTGAGCCTTCGATGAGAATCAGCCAAAGCTCTCGCAGCACCATAAACTGAGCAATTGATGGTCCAGAGGTCGGATTCTTGCGAGATTTCTCCACGAAGGGAGGCATCCATTTCCGCGGTTGGTCTTAATGTCGCTTCCTCATCTTCGGCTGCAGCTTGATCAAGCAGCGGTTGGGGAAGCGCTCCGCGTACATATCCATTTTTTAAGCGGTAGGTACGTTGGTTTAGCAATGATTTAATCGAAACGTCCTGAAGCTCTGGGTGTTTCTGGCACCACAGAGTGTGCATACGCGCCATAAAGCCTCGGTGAACAGGGATAATGCTGCCATCGTAACAGTCTAGCAAGTCGTTCTTGAGTTGATTCGTCAACTAAATGTGGGCGTTTCTCCGGTTTGACGTCGTGTTTATATCTAAATTATTTTCAGCACCCCGAACTCTAGGATGATCGGCATTGTTTGCCGACCCATTGTCGAGTGCTCTGCGCGTTCGATCGGTTTGAACCGCATCTACAACTATTTGGTGTTTTGGTGGTGTCATTGTTGTTTTCACGAGCAGCTAGGGAAAGGGATCGTTCATCCTGGTAGAGGCCCGCGTGCAAGGATAAGGCTGTGAACTCTTAGAGGTCGCCCGGTATCCCAGAGTCACCGCTTAAGACACCTCACCTAGGTGCCATTCAGCTTTCGGCGCATTTTTTACGCCTCCTGTTAGGGGTTATTCCTTCGGAACCATCCCTGGACAAGTATCCGCAACTACTTATTAATTATTGTAACCATATTCAGCAGAAACCCTTGGTACAGGGACCCTCTATCCGCAACCAGAGGACGCGTTCGGTGGATTTGTCATAGGCCCTTCAGTTCTATTCTTAAGTAAAAGAAAAAAATATATATATGTGACCGTCCGCGAAGAAAGGAACCTAATGCGTCAAAGCTGAATTTTACAGGACGGGCGATCGTAGCAGAGTCCGCCAGCCAGCATTTGAGTAGTGGGGATGCGTCTACGAAAAGCTCCCCCTCCACTTACCATACACTTTTAGGCACGATCCAGTGTAGCTCACGGACATGTCGCGTACAGCCATGTGGTAAGTGGTGGGGCTGGCTTTCGTAGGCCTCTCGTTCGGTTGCTGGATACGCTCATCATGCCTATGTCCCAAAAACAAGTTTTCGGGACAAATTTGGCTTACGTATTTTCAAGTTACTTTTTGTCCCTCTGATAAAAGTCTGCGATGCTTTGTACTCATAACCCACGCATAACATTCTCGCGATTTTAAACCTCGAAATTCTAAATAACATAAATCTCCCTTTTCTGTAACCACAGTTTCAAGCCAAATTCATCAAAATTCTAAATAACGAAAATCTACCTTTTTATGAAATGCTAAAAAATTTAAATCACCCTTTTATTCAATCGACTCAAGCACAATTTCGATCAAAGCTCTAAGTAATCTAAATCTCCCTTTTCTATAATCGTCTCAAACAGCATTTCGAATCAAATTCATGAAAACATAAATGTTTTTTACATTCTCATCCAGACAAGGTATTAGATTTGTGTAAAATTTGACCCCCCGCCCCCCCGGTTTTTGTCAAATGTCTATGAAATATTAATTAAGAGGCTGTATAGTAAATTTCATATACATGTATATTGATCAGCTTTTAGAAAAGTCAGCTAATTTCACTTTAAACAAATTAAAAATAATTATGGCTGTAATTTTCAATTCTAAATGATGAAGCATAGTATTTGTTTCCAGTTAAACATAAATTATACTGGGGCTTAAGTGGAAATGTTCAATTAAGCGAATTATTAAAACACCTGACCTAAAAGCAGCGGTACTCACGTCAAATTTTTGACATTTACAGTGAATTTTGAAAAAAAATTCCACCCGTACGTTGCACTTTGATTGTAAATAAGAATTTAATCGATGAATTTTAGATTATTACTTTATTTTTAAATATTTGACCAGATTTGGGTGCATCAAAGAACTTTCAACTTCCACGCACTGTGTTGTACTACACATGTATATTAATTCTACAAGATGATGGTATATTAAATTTACTGCACGTATATGCATATTGCTTCCATTACTAATACTAATAACTTTTAAGAGAATGAACCTATTGGATTGACCTTTAGTATACTCTTTTAGTCTCGTATACTAAAGGTCAAGTTCGTTAGCCAGCCATTTTTGATAAAAATTCAAAAAGTGAGCGCACCTTGAAAATTGTTGAGACCATTTTCTTAAAATTTGAACCCGAGAAAAATGTTTCTTTTTTTAAGGTCAAACTATGCAGGATGCGACGAATGATGATTAAACAAAAATTGTGCACTCAAAAAAGATCTAGATCAAGTTTTTTAATAGGTGGTAAAAGTTGAAGTGCGATCATCTACGTTTTCAATCAATCTAATATTAGTTAAAAAGGATGAACTAAATTTGTTTCCTAATCTTAGAACAGCATTAACATCATCTGGAATTTTGGTGTCACTTAAATTAACGATCCAAGGATCATTATGACCTGCATTGATTATATCTTTGTGTTTATTAATGTTTAATAGTTCATGAAAGCTACTATTGGAAAGTAAATTTTAACATTTTTATTTAATCTTTGCGTGTGTTGAAAAATCTTCTCATTATTATTAGGCTGATTTTCTAAAATTTTACTATAGATATTAGATGGTAAAGAGTTTCTTAAGTTAATCTTAAAATTATTGAAATTCTTTGATCTCATCATTTAATAAACGACGTTCTAAGGAGTCTAACATAAACTTAGCATGATTTTAGACACGATTACGAAAAAACTGTAAATTTCTAAAATTGTTGGTAGGATTAGTGATATTCTTAGGTAATAAACTATGAATGCGGCAATTGACTAAAAAAGTTTCTCTGTCAAAAAATTAAATTCTTATTAATAAATGTAAAAGTTAGAGTGCGATATTATGCGTCTGAGTAAATAATTACTTATAAATAACGTGAAAGGTATAAAATGACATACTTCAGACCAAATAAAAGCCCTTTTAGCAGATCCTTTAATGAATCGTCGTTTCGAGAGTGAAATGCTCTCCTCATCAGGAAACAGGAATCCAAGTGAAATATTAGTCCTTTATTTTTTTTTTAATTGGAAGAAACCAAAATATCGAAGTCAAAAAGATTCATGCTCTTACATAAAACTCATCTCAAGTTAGTTCTGTGAAGAAAATAATGCAAGTATAAATGAAGAGAAAGAGAAAAACCATTTTATGTACCATAACGGAACCTATACGATAAAAAAGTGAGGTTGAGAAACAAATAAAAAATTGTAATTCTTTACCCGAAGTTTTAATATTTTGAACTTGACATGTTGAAATGTAGTAAGGTCCATTAGTATCACATCACGGACAATATTTAAAAATTCTTTAAAATAAACCATTTTTTTTAAATTTAAAATGGAAGACAGAACGATCGTTCTGCTCCATGGTAAGGGTTCCGTATCAAAAATTTGCGGTCGCAATTGCGGGCGCGTATATGAAACAGCAT
>CAKNWT010324622.1:0-15075 GCA_932066315.1 Andricus coriarius | reverse complement strand
CAAAGTACACAAATGGTATGTTTCACGGAAATAGATACGTTTATGTGAGCCATGACTTTTTTAAATTGATGATTATTGATATTATTGCAAATTAGACAAAATTGGCCGGAAAATGTGCTTATTATGCAGTATTTTTCTATACAAGTGCGCGATGATGGCAATCCCCGCACGAGTGGGAGGGCGCAGCAGGAACCTGATGGGCAGGTCGACGTGAACCAAAGATGAATTTGGCACGAGTGCCAAACTCCATTTTTTATTACACTTGCATGGGGAGTCTCATTGGCGCGCCATGTACAGGCATCCAGAGGAGGCTTTGGCGAACAGTACGAGAAAGTCTTGTTTCGGTACCTGTAGATGGTGCGCGAAAGGTCTCTTTCGTGGAAGTGTTGCAAACAATATATTATTTTAAAATGTTTTTGTTAGTCTAAAAAGATAGTGCGTGGCTGGGAAGCCGGTAAGGAAAAATATTTTCGTTAAAAAGTAATTACTATCGTTACAAACTAAATAAAATTTCGACCGATGATAATCGCTACTAAAGAATCAATTTTGTATGAGTTCAATTTTTCTCTCTGCAGTTACGTGCAATCAATTGGCATATGCTAATACAAATTTCCATTTAAAATCATTTTTCAGGTAATAATATTTAAAGTCCAAATAATAAATTATTCTCACTGTCTGCTATTACGGAATTTTCCATTATACTAGCCCTAGACCTGTGCCTGACCGGTTGTCTTACCAAAAATCCGTAATACTAGACAGTGCCTAAATTATGAATCATTGATGACTAAAAATGATTGAGAACATTAATATTGATTAATACATACCAATTAATTGTCGAGGACTTTCGCGATTACAATCGTTGCCTGTTATCCGCGATTAATAATGCACACATTTCGCCGAAAAAGATACCCCCTTAATAACCCTGCTGGAAGTAAACGGATTTAAACGGATATGAAGTAGCGGATTCAAACGGATCGAATTTTTTTATCCGTTTGAATGAGCACTTTGCATCCTTTTTAATTATGTTCTATCCTTTTTGAGATTTTAAAATCTTTATCCGTTTGAATAATTTCCAATACGTGAAGTGGAATTTCACCCGCCCCTATCCGTTTCAGTCCAAACTTTTTTATCCTTATCTATCCGTGAGATGGTGTCCTATTTATCCGTTTTAATCCGTCTTCAACGAAAAATATTCTATACTCATGTATCCTTTTTAATATTCTATCCTCGCGTATCAATTTGAATGAAAAAACTTCTATACGTATGTATCTGCAGTGGAAACTATAATGCTAATTCGTATTTGATAGAAAATCACGATTTATAACCGACAGTCAATAATTTTTTTTACATAATGATAAAAATCAAAGTCGTCCACGGATAGACAAGGATTAGGTGACAGAAGGATTGAAGAGAATAAGCATTGTTTGTCACGGATACCGTTTCAATCCGTGATTGGTGATGAGATAAAATCAAAGTAGTAGCCTGATAGAAAAGAATGCGGTGACGTACACTAAATTATAAATTTGTGCAAATAGGCAATACGTTTTATGATGAAAGAATTGAAGATGATAAAAAATGATTGGCACGGATTAAGATTCTGTCCGTGTTACATAATGAGAAAAATCAAACTAGCTCCCGGATACACAAAGATAGGGTGACGGATAGAAAATTATGGATTAGAACGAAAAGCGAATTCTTTCTGTGGAGAAAAGATTCATGAGGATAAATATTGACTGGCATGGATAAGTATTCTATTCGTGGTAGTTAACATGGAATGACAAAGTAGGTCGGGGATAGATAAGGATAGGCTGACGGATAGAACATTATGGATTAGGACGGATGGCTAATTCTTTCTGTGGAGAAAAGATTCATGAGGGTAAGCGTTGACTGGCATGGATAAGTATCGTATCCGTGCTTGATATTAACGAATGTCAAAGTGGGTTTCGGATAAACGAGGATATAGTTGCGGATAGAGATTCTTGGATTTGAACGGTAAGAGAAGGATTAAAGAGGACAAGAATTGATTAAAACGGATAAATTTTTAATCCATGATAGGTGACAAGATCAAATCTAAGTGGTTGGCGGATAGATAAGGATTGAGTCGCGGATAAAAAATGAAGGATTAAAACGCATATGTATAAAAATGGATAGTAATGGACAAAAACGTATACAGAAGGATTCAAATGGATAGTTACACAGGATAAGATTATTATCCAAGCGGATAACTGGATATCCAACGGATACAAACGGATTGAAAAGTAGAAAAAAGTATTCAAACGGATACTTGTCAATAGATGACTGATTAAAACGGATGAGGTTTCAATCGGTTTACTTCCAGCAGGGAAGCTACAATTTTGCGTTGTCGCGATTTTGAATTTCAGAGTTTATTACGTGGCATTACGTCTATATATGTACAGTTACAGGTACATTGCTTAGCGTAAATTTTTCTGAATGGAGTTCTTATAACTGTCAGTTGTTTTATCACTGTTTCAGTTTTTTTAATAAAGCTCTAAGTATAAAATAAGAAACTTCTCTAAATACGTTATTCTGTTGACGACACAGCTCCACAAAAAAAAGTTGTCTACCCCAGAAACCAGAATAGGCTCTCCCTACGTTTTTTGGGTCGCTGAAACCGAATCCGGGGCTCGTTTGGTTCCGTCACGTCAGATTTTGTCCCTAACCTCAAGAAACATGAAAATCGCTGTTTTCAGGTGAAACATGATTCGTACCTATGGAAAGTGGTCATATCCTATGTTTTCGAGGTCGCTGAGTACGAATTCGGAGCCCTTGTTTTTCTATGACATCACATTCCGTCCCTAACATAAAAAAGGTAAATTGGTGATCTTATGTGAAACATGTATTTTCTCAATGCAAAGTGGCCATATCCTACGTTTTCTAGGTTCCTGAGTACAAATCATGAGTCCATTCGGTACCACTGTCCCAGCCTTTAAACTTTGTAGGGTAACTTCGGAAGAACTCTTAACCCATAAGACCAGACTCGCCACTCGTCCGATTCCTCGTCCAGCGAAAATCGAAAGCTAGTCGAAAATCAGTTGATGTTGTTGACAGCATTGTCCAGATAACAACCGTGCGAGACAGCAATTCGACAGATTCTGTGAACGCTGACGACTGCCCTGAGAGGAGATGTGTCGAATGACTCGTATCACTATCTGTTGGAGTAAAGAAGCCAGTAGGAGCGTACTGCATTGCAGGGGGGCATTAGGGTGTGAAGATGAAACCGTAGTGTGTCCGCCGACGAGTTGACTTTCTCCTCGTCAAAGTCGGAAAACCTTTATACTTAACCCTGGGGAGGTATGAGGGTTATCTCCCCCAGGATGGAAGACTCACCTGCGATCGACCGTTGACAATTCTGTCAACGGCATCAACTGATTTTCGACTAGCTTTCAATTTTCGCTGGATGACGAATCGGACGAGTGGTGAGTCTGGTCTGTTGGGTTAAAAGTTCTTCCGCAGTTACGCATCAAAGTTCAAAGGCTGGGACCGTGGTACCGAACGGACTCAGGATTTGTACTCAGGAACCTAGAAAACATAGAATATGGCCACTTTGCATTGAAAAAATACATGTTTCACATAAGATCAACAAAATTTACCGTTTTTTTTTGTATATTAGGGACGGAACGTGATGTCACAGAAAAGCAAGAGTTCCGAATTCGTACTCAGCCACCTCGAAAACATAGGATATGACCACCTTGCGTGGAAAAAATACATGTTTTACATAAAACTACCAATAAACTGTTTTTTTTTTAGGTTATGGACAAGTTGTGACGTCATAGAACCACAACAACTCCGAATTCGTAATGAGCAACCTCCAAAACATAGGCTATGACCACTTTGCATTGAAAAAATACATGTTTTGCATAAAATTAGCAATTCGCCGTCTTTTTTTGAGGTTAGGGACGAAGCGTGACATCATAGAACCACAATGATTCCGGATTCGCACTCAGCGACCTCGAAAACATAGAATATGACCACTTTTCATAGGTACGAATCATGTTTCACCTGTAAACAGCGATTTTCATATTTTTTGAGGTTAGGGATAAAAGCTGACGTGATGGGGCCAAACGGACCCCGGATTCGGATTCAGCGACCCTAAAAACGTAGGGAAAACCTATTCTAATTTCTGGGGTAGACAACTTTCTTTTTGTGGAGCTGTGCAATTATTATATTTGAGCGACCAAATGCAATCAAGAAAATATAGAAACGTTTGCCTGAGAGTGCGGAGGCCTGTGGTCACTTAGAATTCACTGACGTTCAGGGGCCTCCACCCGAAAGCAAATGATTCCATATCCTCTCATTGCATCTGGGCACCCAAATGTCGACGGCTTTTACATTTACGATCGATTATTATTTTTCTCCGCATCTAAATGAGATATCAAATTGAAAGTTTTGGAAAATAGAAAAAAATACCTCAATTGTAAGGAATTTTTATGTATTGATGAATTTTTACTGATCCAAAACAAAATTTCCAAACATTTTTTTTTTACTTGTAAAAATTTATTAGTACACTGTAAAATATATTTGTTTTAAATTTAAAAGTTTCGGAAAATTACATATTGCATCATTGTAAATTTCACACAACTCATTGTGTGATTTTACAAAAGTGTATGAAATTACAACTTCTAGCGATGTAAATAAATGGACCCTCGAACAGCAGTGTAATATTACACACTAGATACATACAAAATTACACACTCCCTCGTACGAAATTTACGTTCAGAAGGGAAAATGCAGTTGCAGCGCATAAAAGTACCATGGGTCGGTAAAATCGTATTCCGGTAATTGCAAATTAAATGGATCTTCTTAATTTTACCCTGACAAAAACTGTAAGATTTTGGATTTTTAATTCATTGAAAATTTAGAATAATGAATCAAATAATATGTGAATATGCAAGTGTGTCTCGTTTTCGTTCTTTATTAATGCGTTTGTCCTCTAATTTCGGAGCATTTTGATTTTTAATACGAGCAAATTGTCAACCATGTTCAACTTTCTTGACAGCTTCGAATCCTGTTTCCTAATCATTTTTATTTTATTTCATTTTTTCACCAAATAAATTTCACTCTTCCGTGTGTAAAATTACCGACCGAATTGGCAACAGCTGTGGCAAAATTCATCGCTAGGTGGATTTTTACAAAATTTCGTAAACTTACTCTGACACACGAGGGTCCTTTTATTTATATCATCCAGCGATGTAAAATTCAATTGATTTTTTTACAGTGTAAATAAACGTCCCTTGGTTCCTTTTTTCACTTTCCCAAACTTATCAGTCGATAAGGTAGGGATAGGGTGTCACATGCCCTCAATAAACATACTTTCCGTATAAAGACAAACTTATGAAAATCGAATTAAAATTACGCGCTATTCGCAGTCACGGCATATTTTTCGTGCATCATGGAGCGATCGAAGAGGTAGTCGATATATAGAAATAATGTTACAACTTTGATACCTTTGATACCTTTGAATAGGCTTTACGTGTATAAGATGCTAATCTTAATTTCAGATACTTAGCTTCGGAACAGTCAATCACTTTCTAGTTGCACTAACCATTGATAAAATCTTAATCAGTCGATATTCCGTATTTGAAAAATCTCTATGGCAGTGATTTTATCCTCATAATAGCTAAAAATCTTAGTGATTTGACACTGCACATATGTACTCAACTTCTCCAATTTTCAGAAATACACAAATTTGATTTATTTCGTTCGTATTTATAGAGCAAAAATCATCTCACCAGGTCGTTACTTTTTGAGGAACTGCACAGAGATTGGGATGAGAGTTAACAATTGAAAGACCTTTGGCAATCGTGTGCTCTTGCCTAGATGATTCGCACACTAGTATCTGTTAAATCTGAGAATCTAAGTCCCATTCGTAAGTTTAGCAAAACTATTCTTTTTACGATCATCATTAGTCCTTTCTTTTGAGTTTTGTATATTTCGTCCCTTTCGATTAAAGGAGTATGCTCTCATCGTTTCCAAAGCGCCAGAAAGAATATGCTTGTTTAAAATAATTTATCAGTGAAGCATAGACAAATGTCGACAAATATGATTGGGAATTCCTTTAGCAGACTTAGTCATTCTGAGTAATTTACTGTGAGCTGTTCCAAGAGGTTAAACTTATGACTGCATGACGGACCCCAATATTCAAGTGATTTTACCCAATGTAGTAGTTGGTGAAAATTGAAGATCATAGCACCTTTTGTTTAATACTCTTCAGTGACAGTGATCTGACAGTGTTTCTGATCCCCCATCCACAGTCAGAAAAGCTGGCCGAACTAGACAAAATCGTTCTGGTTGCTCATCATCCACCTCCTCTGACAGCCAAATCAACAAAATTTTCAACAAGAAGCCTGGAAAATCAAATAAACCAACGATCAGGACAGGGAGCCCGGTTTCCTAACTAGTTACAGCAGAGAGTTCAGAGGGCAATATAGATGTCAGTAGCAGGCAAGGGGTAAGCTCTGGCTTTCGTATCATCTTCTGGAATGTGCATGGGATAAATAATTTTTCGAAGCTTGCCTCTTCGATCACCGATAATGATATAATATGTCTCGCTGAGACCTGGTCCACGTCATCGGTAATAGCTTCTCCGGCTTGGCTTCATAATTACACCTGCGTAGTAAGTATAGCTTCGAGAGATAGTAAGAGACGAAGACCTAGCGGAGGTTTAGCTATATACGTTAATCGCTCATATTTCGGCTATGAAATCCTAGACATTACTTCTAATTGGATTTTTATTAAGTGTTGACACCAAGCCTTTAAAGTTATTGTTGGCAATGTTTACTTAAAGCCGTCGTTGGGTTGCCAGGCCCTTGTCGAAGCGTTAGAGATGTTGATTGATAGAATTTGCTCAGTATATCCAAATATCCCAATTTTTTTGGGGGGTGATTTTAACTCTCGTATAGGGGAACTGAATCAATTAAATGATGAATCTATACCGGACGATTTGGCAGTTTCTCCTTTCCGTTCATCCTTGGACAAAGAGATCAACCCCAGAGGTGAGGCATTAATAAATTGTTTGGAGGGGTACAATTTGGTTATTTTAAATGGCAGATCTGAAAATGATACCCCAGCACAATATACTTTTATAGGCCATCAGGGTAAAAGTGTAGTAGATCTCATATTTTGTTATGCGGATTCCTTGGGTTTGATTTCAGATTTTTCGGTTTTGGGGATTCCTACATTATCAGACCACTTACCAGCGGTTGTTAAAATTGCTGATGATAATTTAATTTTAAACGGTGGGTTAAATAAATCCTTTGATTACAACAAATTCGTTTGGAGGGAAAGAGCGTTGGGGGCATACACTGAGCAAATGTTAGTCTCGCCTAATGTTTCTTGTACTGGTGAGGATGTGGAGGCGTTGAACGAGAATCTCATATCTGCGATTTCGGTAGTAGCGAATAAGTTAGGCCTGGTTTTTCAAGCCTTTTTGGCGAGTACCAGGAAAAAAACCCTGGCTCGATAGAGAATGTGATATGATGCGTCGTCAATTAAAAGACTCATTAAAAAAATGTAAATCATCTCAATTTTTAGATTTAGATGTTAGTAAACATAGGAAAATAAAGAAAGCTTACCTTGAGCTTCATATTTTAAAAAGAAAGAATTTTGAGTGTGGTGTATTGAATGCCCTTGCATCTTGCAATAACGCTAAGGCGTTCTGGACCGTAGTGAATAGTTTCAGAATAAAGTCTTCTTTAGTTAATGCTATAAGTTACGAACGTTGGCAGGCTTTTGCGGATTCATTGTATCCTGAACAGATTAGTGTTAGTGTTAAGTTGTGTATAAATTCCCATCCTTTACTGGATTATATTATATCAGAAAAGGAAGTAAAAGACAGCCTAATGTCATGTAAGAGTAATAAGGCACCCGGTGAGGACGGCATCCCTAGTGAATTTTATAAATATCTACCAGAGAACTGGGTCCCTTATCTGGTTAGCTTTTTTAACAGAATTTGGGAATGAGAAAAAGTTCCTTCCGGCTGGTCTAACATCCAAACCTTTATGCTCTTTAAAAAAGGTAATACAGATGATCCTCAAGACTACCGAGAAATTGCTTTGATCAATTCTATTGCAAACATTTTTACCCGAATTCTGTCCTCAAGGCTGACTAGGTGGGCTGAATTAGAAAACTGCCTTCCCGAGAATCAGGCGGGTTTCAGTGCTGGACGGAGTTGTATAGATCACATTTGCACTCTAAATGCATTAATTCAAATCCATCTTATTATTCCGAAACGTAAGGTCTTTGCGTTTTTCAGCGATTTTAAAAAAGCATTTCCTTCAGTTAACCACTCACTTCTTTGGCAAAAATTGCTCAGGAAGGGAGTTAGTACAAAAATCTTAAGAATCATCAAAAGTTTATATGATAGCGCTTCCGTGACTATTAGGACTAGGTCTGGCCCTACCACGTCAGTTAAGGTTACTTTAGGGGTTCTGCAGGGCGAGATTCTTAGTCCTCTCCTTTTCGCCTTGTTAATATCTGACTTAGAGGAATACCTAAGAAACCACGGGGCGATAGGAATTTCGATCAATCACCTAATTGATGTAATTTTACTAGCCTATGCTGACGATATAGTGATCCTCGCCAACTCGCAAGCTGATCTTCAATTTAAGATTAACCTGATTGAGGAATATTGTAAAGTAAATTTCTTTCAAGTTAATGAATCTAAATCAAAAGTTGTAGTATTTCATAGAGGACGCTCGCGAAGCTGTAGTTTCTTTTTCTCTGGGGTTCAGCTTGATGCAGTTGAGGAGTATCTCTACTTGGGTTCTGGTTTCTCAAGTTCGGGTCTTTTCCTTAAAGAGGCTACCAAGAAAATGAATTCAGCAAATGTTGCTATGGGTGCTGTTCTAAGAATCGTGTATTCTACGAAATCCGATGCTTGGTGTACTAAAATCACGCTTTTTCGGAGTCTTACACTCAGTATATTGTATTATGCTATCGCAGTCTGGGGTTTAAGGTACACTGAAATGATCGAAAAGCTTCAATCGAAGTTCTTGAAGAGGGCTTTAAACCTTCCGTCCTATACGCCAAATTATGCTTTGCGACTCGAAACTGATAGACTACAATTAGCTTATGAGATTTTTAAGCTAGCTCTAAGTTGGCTGGAGAGGCTGTTGGAAAAGGAGGAACAAAGATATCCCGTACGCTGCTTAAAGAAATTAAACTCCTTAGCAGCTAAGCCTTCTAGTAATGTTAAGTTTAATTGGGTTATGCAATTAAAGGAGTTTTTCTGCGTGTGTAACTCTGCTCATTTACGGCCGGGATTGGATGCAATAGCCTTACAAAATAATAAAGAGACAATCTTGCATATTTTTTCAGTCTATTTAAAGTGCTCAGATTATGGTAGAGTACTAGGCTCTGGTAGTCTACAGGTGTTTCCACACTTGTCCTTAGTCCCAGGCATTCAACCTTATCTGACCTTCCGTCTCCCTTTTTATGTCACAAGAACAATTGCTCAGTTAAGGCTCCTGGGTTCAATCAGAGGCTGCATTCGTATCGGGGAGTTTAAATTTATGTATGAGCCATCGAGAAACTGTTCGATATGCAATCTTGGGCAAAGAGAGGATTTGTTTCATATTTTGGCTACTTGTCCTGCGTATGCGGATTTTAGATCTTCCATTTTTCAGCAGTCTCCAACTGTCACATCCAGTGGACAATACTGGTTATACTTTCTTAACTCTAACTCTGTGAAAGAACTCTGTAAACTCGCTTTTTTATGTCTAAAACATTGCGTCTTAGAACATTTGTAATTGAGTCTTAGGTCTTGTCACGTCACTGTATGCGTTACAATATCGTTTTGATGCATATCTTATAATTGTAATCGACGTTGTTTCTGACTTGCACTCTCTGCTTCTACTTATCAAATAATATGTTCATTACTGTATATTTGCACTTATTTTTAATGGTCAACGACCATGAAACAAATTATGTTCTAATTTAAAATTATTTTCTAATAAAAACAAGTTGCATTTCTCTTCGCATTTTGCATACAATTTCGGAGTTTGCCATAGAATTGATGTCTTTGACGAACGCTTGAAGTAAAACATTTATGTTCGGTTTGCCTTTCCCAAACCAAAAAGCACAAACTATAACGTTTGCTGTTCTAGCCTCCATAGGTAACTCACTGAGAATTGCATAAAGTGGATACACAGGATCCGTTGAACCTTCAAATTTGACTGCTCCGTCGCAATGAAACGTGAAAGTTAGTTAATTTTTTCTACTTTCAGGATCTAAGCTGTTCGAAAAATCTCTATACGCCTTCCCATCATATATATCTGCATAAACACCAGGTTGATGATTTCTTTTACGTGTTACATGGTGATAGTACTCACCGCTATACTCTAATAATGCTTATATGTTACTTTTTATGTTAAATGTCGAGTAGACAGTTTTGAACACTCTATGGCGAAGTGAAATTACTTTTTTGCAAATTGGGCATTTTTTGCCGATCTACAGGTACGAAAATACCTACGTACCCCGCAATATGGACAAATTCCGTGTTAAGTTACAAAATCCGAAGAAAAGAAAATCTTACCTATTAAAAAGCGTCACTTTGTCAGCACTGGCCTTCCAAACATACAATTCAATAATTTAAATAAATCTGTCACCGCAGTGTGTCTTAGCTCGTGTACAATGGCGTACTTAATCAACATTAAAAGTACTTCACCACGATTGACAAATTTCGGTGCATCAACAACCGCCAAAATGCCGTCTGCTTAAAACACTCTCATTAATTCGTTGTTGGGAAGGACATTCTCCGTACCATCGTCAAGATAATTTTCTAACAATCGATTATCCTCTCCCAGTCCTACGGGAAATTCGTATTCTTGATTCATTTCTTCATCATCACCATTACCGTCATCTTCACCATCGTTATCTTCATCGTCCCCGTAATCTGCAATCTTGAAATTAAAAAAAAAAAAAAATTTGAGTCCCGGTAACCAAGCTGCGTGTCTATCTATTCTAATTTAATTATACTTATTCAGGATCCTAATGCACTACTTTTTCGCGTTGTAGCAATTTTAAATCCCACAATTTGTTATGTCCGACCCACCCTGATATGTATATATTTATTTCTTTTTGTTGACTTGTAATGGATAAATTGATGTCGATATCTTAGGTTACATGAACGAAAAGCACGCTGTGACTGCGAATGAGCTTCCTTAGATTTTCGAAAGTTTGCAATTACGGAAGTTCTCGACAATTAATTGGCATATATTGATCAATATTATTATCTTTAATCATTTTAAGTTATTGGTATTTCCTAATTTAGGCACTGCCTAGTATTACGGATTTTTTGGTAAGACTAACTGGTCAGGCACAGGGCTAGGGCTAGTATTGCAGAAAATTCCGTAATAGCAGACAGTGAGAATAATTTATTAATTGGCCATTAAATATTATTACCTGAAAAATGGTTTTGAATGAAAATGTTGGTTAGCATATGCCAATAAATTGCACGTGACTGAAGAGAGAAAAAATTAAACTCATACAAAATTGATTCTTCAGCAGCAATTATCACCAGTGGACATTTTATTTATTTTGTAATGATAGTAATTACTTTTTTATCAAAAATATTCTTCCTTACCGGCTTCTCAACCGCGCATCATCCTTTTTGACAAACAGAAACGTTTTTAGATAATATATTCTTTGCAACACCTGCACGCAAAAGCCCTTTCGCGCTCTACAAAAAATAGAGTTCGGCACTCGTGCGCAAAGATAAGAATGACTTACTCATAAGAAGGCACAACACTCACCCTTCGGTTCATCGTCGGTTCACGTCGACTTGCCCTTCATGTGGGGATTGCCATCATCGCGCACATGTATCGAAAAATTATATTTTTAACCTGGATATCCTTCAGATATTAAAAATATCAATAATCATCAATTTTAAAATGTCATGCATCACATAAACGTATCTATTTCTGTGAAACATACCATTTTTGTACTTTGAATATTTCCTGCAAGCAATTTTAAGACGTATTCCAATAAACTTTGTTCTTTAATTGATAAATATTCATGGATGCCTTATTTAATTAAACCTCAGACAATAGAAAATTAAGTCAACGCAAATTTTTTAGCGGTTTATAATATTTCGAAATGCGGCTGTAAATGCGACCGCAAATGCTGTTTCTTATACGCGCCCGCGAATGCGGCCGCAAGTGCGACCGCAAATTTTCAGTACGGTTAACATCGAGTGAAACAAGGTCAAAGTATGAAGTAACAGAAACATAAGTACAGTAACCTAGTGAGTGAGATATATCGGGTTCCTTTAATTTTAGTTACAATTTTTGTAATTTTGTTTTTATAAAGTCTGAGTAACAAATGTTTGCCCAGATACAAGTTTGGCCCCAAGTTGGAAAATTATTTTATGGCTACAACAGGGTTAAGATCTCAAATCTAGTTTAAACCAACTCTGTTTTACAGCTCTTGATTGCGGCGCCATCAACTTGGCTATGCATCTGTTTTCAGTCTTGTGATTTCGTCTGTATTAATTATTAGACTGTGATTTAAATGATCAAAAATGCCGAAAGTGAAAAGCACTTGTCGCGTTCAAAATTCTAATTAAAATTGGTTTAATAACTCCTTGTTTATTTAATAAACTATACATTATTTTACAGAATTGCACTTTCTGAAATTTTGTTTACAGAAAAGTAGCTGACCAGTTAACTGATCCTCTAAAGATCAAAAATGAAAAAAAAAATTGATCTATAAAATGTAGATTACCTGAAAATCAAGTTTAAAATAATTAAATAATTCAATATTTAAATAATTTTAAATAATGTTATTTAAAATTAAGATTACCAGTTCTGTCAGGATCATCTTTCTTCAATTTATATTATCGAAAAATGCGGCAATTTTTTTGACAATTTGAAGTCCAAAATAAATTCTCTTGGAGAAAAATTAAGTTCTTCCATGTATTTTACCTGATTTTAAAGTTTGGAAAACATAACCTCATATACGTTTCACATGTTAGCATAGGTCTCCACTAATTCCGAAGATTGGGATGGCAACTAAAAATTGAGTCTGACGACGAATAAGCCCGTTCAGGAATAGGATTTTTCTTAAAATTTTCAGCTATTTGAAATGTTTCTTTTAAATAAACAATTTTTAATTATAATGTGGCTGAGACTAGAAAAATAAATAAAGCCAAGCTGGGGCAAAGTCGGTTGGTAAGCTAGGCTCTGGCCGGGTTAGACGTTTCATTTGTGGTTTGGTCCTGTTTAAATCCCCAATTCGGGGCCAAGTTTTTCCTGTTTTGGGCCCAGCTAGCGCCATGACATTTCCACACGGTTAATGATGAAATGATGATAAGAGTATGCAAAACATCAGGTTGAAACTGGTCATCAATTTGACTGGGAACATGTATTTGTTTTACACCATGAACCTAATGTATTTAAAATACTTGTAGCGGAAATGTTTTTATTAAGAATGAGGGTGATAATTCTTTGAATATAATAACTGATCTAGATAATTTTAGTCCATTATACAACGTAATACTAGATTCTTTAATTTAAGATCCAATGTTTTTCCTTGAGCATACTCTTATCATCATTTCATTATTATTTTTACAATTTTAGTAGTTGTTAATTTGATATTAATTAATTGTTCTACCAATAATTTGTTACTTAGACTTTACAAAAACAAAAGTACCAAATTTTTAACTAAAATTTAAGGAACCTGGTATATCTGACTTACTACGTTACTGTACTTATGTGTCTATCACTTCAAGCTCTTATAAAAATAATAATACTTTCGAAGTAGTTATGAAATTGTTAGCATCGCGCTGTAGTAGTGGCAACAAAAATTCCACTCAGCATCAACTTTAAAATCGACCTGGTGATTGCACAAATGTACAAAATTAGATTTTTTTTCGTATTGTGATCCAGCGCCGTCAGAAAAGTAATAAAGTTTTTTCACGTTATTATCGCCAAACTTTTCTTTTAGAAACTCCACCAGCGCAACGACGCCTGACGCGCAACGACGTGTTCGGCCGCGCGACGGCGAGCTATAAAAAAGTTATAAAAAATTTTGAAAATGCAATTACTTAATTTTGATTTGTCAGTTAATTAAAAGTACACGTATTGATTTATATATCTGCCAGATTTCATCATATTTCGCTACGCACTTTGCGCGTAATCGATATTTCAATTAAAAGTCTTCGTATTTTTTATTGTCTAATTATTTGTTGCAAAAGGTACAAATTCAAAACAGAATTTTTTTTGTGAGTACTATCTCTTCCGCCGAACCCGTCCTCGGGTTGCGGATAGAGGGTCCCTGTACCAAGGGTTTCTGCTGAATATGGTTACAATAATTAATAAGCAGTCGCGGACAATTGTCCAGGGATGGTCCCGAAGGAATAACCCCTAAGCGGAGGCGTGACAACCGTGCCGAAAGCTGAATGGCACCTGGGTGAGGTGTCTCAAACGGTGACTCTGAGATACCGGGCGACCTCTCAGAGTATGCAGCCTTATCCTTGCATGCGGGGCTCTACAAGCACGGACGTAACCTTTTCCCTAGCTGCTCCTGGGAACAACAATGACAACGCCAAATATAGTTGTAGTAAGTGCGGTTCAAAACAATCGAATGCGCAGGGCTCCCGACAGTGGGTCGGACAACAATGCCGACTATCCTATAGTTGGGGGAGCCAATCAAGACGAGGTCAATGCGATTGACCGGCGGAATCTCGTTACTTTTAGGTGGACGGATCGACTCAGGGACGACTTGCTGGAGTGCTATGATATCAGTATCACCCCTGAACGAAAAGGTTATATGGCACGACTGCATACTCTGTGGTGCGAGAAACACCCAGAGCTCTCGCATTTTTCGCATCAACGTCTGCGAAACCGTGCCGAGGAACTCACAAAAAGGGGTTATATAAGCGGAGCGCCTACTCAACCGCAGCCAGAAGAAGTCGGCAGCAGAGAAAGAGAGGCGAGACTCAGACCAACCGCGAGCAGACATCCAATAGAGGATGAGCGACGCTTCAGGACCCGGAGAAACATTTACATTTAGGCTTCTCTTAAGCCCAAAGATCTGGCTAAACTGGATGACGAGCTT
>CAKNWT010324616.1:0-17429 GCA_932066315.1 Andricus coriarius | reverse complement strand
TTTAAAAGGCTACTTTGTTTTTGTAGCAAAAAACTGAATAGAAAGTTTTCGTCTTAGAATTATTCGGAGTTTATGAAAACATATTTTCCAATGAAAAAAATTATAATTAATTATTTAAAAATTTAACATGAACAAATAGGTTCCCAACATAAGAAATTTCCATGCATATTTTTTATCTAATTTTGTGCCCACACATTTTGTGCCCACACCCAGGGCACACTGTGCCATGCGTCTGTCTAATTCATCGCGAAGGCGAAAAGAGGCCAGATCGCACCACTCACGACCATATGTTTAGAAAAAACAATACAATGTGTAAGTTTGATAATTATACATACCTTCTGCATTAACAACGATTGTCCCAACAACTCCTTTATGAGATTGAATGCGTTTCATAGTTTCTTCGACTTCTTGAGCCTATAAATATATTAAAAAAATATATATACTAGGGAGGTCCAAAAACACGAATTTTCGAATTTTGAATATTCCATCCCGGAAACTTAATCTTCATAATGAAAAAACTCTTGAGTATTTTTTTGAGATTTTTAAAATAACATAGAAAAACTTCAATTTTTCTATATGTTTAAATCATACGTATAAATTATTTGGATAATATAATGCAATTTTTGAAATTTAAAATTCAGAACATAAGAATGAGTATTGACCGATGACGATTTTATGAACTCTGATAAATTTTGTTGGCTAAAAAATTACATAAGTGTTTTTTTTTTATTATGAAGATTCAGTAAGTAAGTCTCTATGCCAACTAGGGTGGTCCTTATTTATAGACTAAATTTTGCTTTTTTACTTGTTTGCTCCCACTATCGAAATTTTTTCGTATGCCCAAAAAAAGAAAGTAGACCAAATTTGAGACAAATCGGTTAATATTCACCCATCAAATATAGACCTTAAAATTTCCATGGTTTATATAGAAATCACGCAAAAACGAGAAATCTGCATAACTTTTTGAATTTTTATTCGAATCGCCAAAAAATGCTATTCCTTAAAGTTATTAACAAAGGGTGACCAAAAATTGTGACAAAAATTAATAATATATTTTCAAGCGAATGCAAGATCTCAAAATAATTTTTTTTTTAAATATACAAAATGGCGGTTAATTCAAAACTCAAAAAATACCTTTTTCTCACTGTTTGCAACGCAATACTTTTAAACTTCGTAAAAACAGACTGTTTGGCTTCAGAAACTATTGGGTAATTTTAACAATCCAAAATATTGAGACAAAAATGGTAGCCAATTCAAAATTAAGAAAAAGCTTATTACAACAGTTTTTAACAAAATAATTTTAAACTTTATCGGAAGAAGAAATGTTGATTCAGAAAAATGTGGTTTTCCCGAAGTTTAAAAGTATTACGTTGAAAACTGTGGGAAATAGGTCGTTTTTGCATTTTGAATTCGCTCGCATATTGTATTTTTTCAAAATTTTCGATTTTGAGATCTCATATTCGCTTGAGAATAAATTACTAAGTTTTTCCATAATTTGTATTCACCCTTTTTTGAGATAATCCAAAATTTTGAGGTTTTGACCATGAAGATGTTTTAAGCATTCCATGCTAATTTTTGTTCTCGGAGATAGAATGATTTGAATAAAAATTGAAATATGTATGCAGATTTTTTGGTTTCGCGTGATTTCTCCCACGTCATGTAAATCCCATTGGAAATTTGAAGACCGATGTTTGGTGGGTAACTTGTAACCGACTTTGTTCAAATTTAGGGTAGATTTGCGCTCGATTATATATTTATCTCGAGCTTCGCGCTCGGTCTCTGTATTACCCTCACATTTGCGCCCAGACCTTTTAAAATGAAAGGTCAAATCATCGACAACTGTAATTTGGTGATTGTTAATTTTATTTTGTTAAAGCTCCCTTGGCTTTAACGAAGACGTTCTCATCACAAATCTCGCGTTTCGCACTCAGCTACCCTGAAAAAGCACCCTATCAAAAAGTGACTAATAACAAATTTGTAGATCTTTTTTGGATGCACGATTTTTACATTTTTATCTTTTTTCGTATCTTGCATAGTTTGAACGCAAAATTGAATTTTTCATTATTTTTTCTGCGATCAAAATTTGAATTTACGATTTTTCGAAAAAATTCAAAAAGTTGTTATGAGAATCTTGTAGCGCTCCCAAAAATAAACTTTTTTCTCCTCTTGACTTTTTTCATATCGTGCGTTGTTCGACTGGAAATGTTAATTTTCGTTTCTTTTTTTGGATTTCGTCAATGCTATAACTCTGATAACTTTTTTTTTATCGAAAAATATCATAAGGATAAATTGTTTGTCTTTTTGAGTAATAACCATACATAGAATATTCAAAACTTGAAAAAAGTGGTCTCAAGAATTTTCAAAATGTGCTCACTTTTTGAATTTTTATCAAAAATAGCTGGCTAACGAGCTTGTCCTTTTTTTTAGGGCTTAAAGAAATGTGCTAAAGGTCAATCCAATCTGATCATTTTTTCGAAAGTTATCGTGCCTACAGGCAGGCAGACTACAGACAGACACCTTGGTAAAAATAATTTTTTCTAGCTCAGGGGGTCTCAAAACGTGGAGATTTGATGAAAACCGACTAATTCAAATTTGACATAAAACCAATACCTTCTCATTAGGATAAGAATGTAAAAATTATGAAAAATGGGAAATCAGAGAAAATATAAAGACTGAAGCCATCATAATATGATTGGATCGGACTCTATATGTGATTGGAAAGGCAGAGGATAATATTCAGGTATTGATATGGATAAATGGAAAGGTAATAATGCGATTATATAAGGCAGATTAAAGAAAAAATTTAACAATATTTAGAGGTGACCCATCGTCTTTCAACGTTTTCATTGCAAGAGCTGAGAATTTTTGTAAGTGAAGAGTAGATCGTAAAAGCACAAACTCAGCTCTTTTTATCGATGTGACTCTATAACAGGCTTAGTTGCCCCCCCCCCAGCCCAACCGAATTCGGCGTAAATATACTTAAGACGCTTACCACGAAAGGTTTGTTGCCTAAAGACACACTTTGAACTTTTATGACGGAGCTGATGAGTGCTCCGCCTCGAAAATTAAACAGCTTAACTCGTAAACCTGTCAAATTTTCAATAATGTAATCAAATTTGTTTTCCATATAGCAGGTTTAATAATATTTTTCTTAATCTGCTTTTTCATCAAATGTAATCTTCAACCTTTGAGGAAAATATTCTAAAAATTTCAGTATCAAATATATATTATTAGGGCTGCTATTAGTCTATGAAAACAGTGAAAATAGTACTTTTTACGCTACCATAGTTAATATTATAAATTTTTAATTGAAGAAATGCTTCTA
The DNA here is from genome assembly GCA_932066315.1 of Andricus coriarius. Taxonomy (NCBI): domain Eukaryota; kingdom Metazoa; phylum Arthropoda; class Insecta; order Hymenoptera; family Cynipidae; genus Andricus; species Andricus coriarius. The sequence goes on along the minus strand of CAKNWT010324616.1, from coordinate 14,104 downwards.
TAGGGAATCTGAGGACCTCAAAAACAACATATTAAAAGTTCAAATTGAAAAGTTGATAACTTGGTGGTTAAAATCTTGAATGGAAAAAAGTCGATTTTGCCCATGTTAAATGCATAAGAACTTCAAAGACGATGGGCCACCTCTAAATATTATTTAAGTTTTTTTCACAAAATTTTATCTTCAACAATTCCATAGACTACCGTTATTTGCCTTTCGCGTCTAAGAAAGCTAAAAGTACCTTTTTCTGGTCACCGCCCTAACGTTTATAGGTCCCGCTAGGAAAATTAATTTTCCGTCTTCGATTAGAAAAAATACAAATTCAAAGCTAAAAAATTCTTTCAACACTAAAAACTATATACTATTTGTTGAGGAATAGCCTCTAAATTCGATGAAACGAACAAAAGTAATTGAAGTTATCACCGAGCTTTGAATACTAAAATTTGTAATTTCATTACAATTAATGATCTGTAATGGACCCTAAACTTTCTTCACGAATAATATGCACAGTATTTCTTTCACAATAAAACAAGAATCTTTTTTGTAATGAATACATTCAAAATATTTATACAGGGTAACTACATTTTTTAAAAATTTGAAATACACATTTTTTTATAGTTTGAAGATTCCTATAGTATTTTAAAATTTACTATCACCTGAAAAGGATGTAAACTAGTAAATTAATGCAGATTTCTGTGGAATTTTGCATTTTTATAAGGTTCTATAAGTTTTGCTTATCCATTTCAATAAGAATAGTGTAAAATAGTAAAATAGTGTAAAATTATATACATTTTTATAAGCCGTCCTGGTACATAGTTAAATGTTGCATTTAATCTATTCAAGGTTAAAATCAAGTCGCCAGGATGATATACGCAACGTAAGTAGTATCACATTTAAGTTGGCGTTAACATTCTTTCAGCCATGCCAATGAGTTGGAGTAGGATAGACAGACACGACAGTTATACACTAGAGACCGAAAGTGACTCACACTCACAATAATTTTTCAAATTAAAAGAATAGTTTATTTTTGGTTGATTCTGAACCAATCTATTTAGATTATTACCCAGGTGAAAACGTTACATATAATTCATATACTAAGTGTTTTTTTTTAAACTTGAGACATCGAAATATCTCAAAAAATACGCATCCTATGAAAAAAATATACGTAATGAAAAATTTTTATTTTCGGGGAGGAAAAGCGACTTTGAACAAATTTACCCGACCCCACCCCCCAGGAGGCAGGGGGGTCGCGAATCAAAAAAAAAAAATTCGAATAAAACTTACGTATATCATACAGGAGAAACTGAATATGTGATAAAAAATTGGGGTTACTATTTTAAATTACAAAGTTACCCCCCGTCCAGCCTCCTGAGGAGGGGGGGGGGGAGGTAAATTTGTTTAAAGTCGCTTTTCCCCCTAGAAAATAAAAGTTTTTACTACGGATATTTTGTTATAGGATACGTATTTTTTTAGATATTTCGATGTCCCAAGTTAAAAAAAAAACACCCAGTATAGTGGACAAAACACTAATATTTTTCATTTGTTTCATACAGAAAAATGTATAAAACAAATGAAAAATATCATTGTCTTGTCCCCTATATATAAACTATATATAACTTTTTCACTTGGGTACATTTTTCAAATAATAAAATAAACAATCCAAAGATTTATATATTTCTAAAATTGCTAATAAATAACTGCAAATAAGACCATAGATATTTTTACAAAAAGTTACTTTATATAATTCTGCATTCATTAGTGATAAATTGATAAACGTATAAAAATTATTTTTTATAACAAGAATAAAGAAACAATTTTAACCAAAAAGTAACTCATCCCAATTTTTGTTTTATTAATTAAATAAACCTTCCTGATATTTGTAACCGGTCCTCCAATAATATCAGTTTCATTTCCCCATTTAAATCAATTTCGTTGAAAATCACATCTTAAAAAAAAAACTATCAATTGAAATAAATATTAAGAATTAAAAATTGCAAAATATTAACTCCCTGTGTATAAATGTACACATTTTAATCAAATATTTTTCTACAGTTATCACGACAGTAATGAAATTCCTGTTTAAAGTCACAATCACAGTTTCAAATTAAGGAAGTTTTATTTTAATGTATATTCAAAAATTAAAATTGAAGGTTAAAATGTTAGAAATATAATTCTTAAATTTTCTCAAAAATACAAGAAAATGAACCTCCCGATGAACACTTATTTGAATCTTTTTATTTTTTAAACTATTTTTATAATACAAAAAGAAATTAACACTATCGAAATATACGAGATGCAGTTTCAAAGGCACGACGTCAACTAACTCTGATGTCTTTTTTATACATAGCTTTTAGTCTGCTGGACATGTGACTCGATTTTAAACGACCACATCGACTAACGCAAACATCGTAAAATGCACAAGATGTTTCAAGAAATTTCAGAGACCTAAGGAGAAATCCAAAAAGCATAAGAATTCTTTCCAAAAATCAATATCAATTATTCAGTCTACTTCGACCGCTCGCCCTGAACAATCTCACTTTTCAGAGTAAGCCCCCTTTCTTCGGCGCACGTCACATATGCTTGACCTTATTTTTTAATAAGCACCAGGATGACATTATAAAAAATAACATTTTGAAAAAATGATTTTTGTTAAGTATGTAAACAATGGTACATAAAATGATTATGTACATTTTTTACATATGGAATTGTTATGCCAAATAAAATGAGTTGAAGTTTTTAAAAAGAAGTCGAGTTACCTAACGGTACTCGACTGACTTTATTCAACATGTATGTGGTATAAGGTTCAAGATTATAACTGGCTAACGTTCGCTGCGCTCAAGCTTATATGAGGGGCTGATAGCAAAAGCGGACTAAGAAAAGAGTCGGAGCAAAAGCGGGTTGATTATTTCTCGGCGCAAGAACGAATCAGCCCAAGCGCTACGGGCAAAAACGAGTCAAAGATTTAACTCGTTTTTGCCCGCAGCGCGTGGACTAACCCATTTTTGCCCGAATTCAAATTTATAAATAAACTTGATGGGTTTATCTCCATATTATCTCAAGCGCAATATGAACAATTTTTCAGAAGAGTCAAAACACTTTCTTAAAAATCGAATTTTCAATCTTGAAGAAACAAATGTATACTCCTAAAGTAAATGAATGCTGAATTGATGCCTGAAAAGTTAGATTGGAAAATTATATTATATTTTAAAAAAATTAGGGATAATTATCAAAAAAATTCATTTCATTTTTAATAGGTACGCATAATATTTTGCAAATGAATTATCAATGCCATGGGGCCCTAGAAATAACTGGGTTCATATAGCGTAGAATTGGAAAAATAAAATAGGAATAATTGCACCAAAATTGTTTCAAGGGGATTGGCTGCGATTCGTCACATGATTCGCACTAAATCTCAACAATTTATAGATAAGAAGAGTTTTTATATTGAACTCATGAAAGTTATTGAATTTTTTTATATTTTATAAACAACTTTTATGAGCCATTATCGACATCTGCTATTTATGATGTAATAAATCAAGTTTTTCCTACGAAATCGACCAAAAATTACTCGGCAATGGCACCTAGTTATCATATATTTAGTCAGTTAATAACAATTGATGCTTATTTAAATAAATATAATCACCAGGAATTAACAGCCAATTAAATTATCAACCATTTCTTGCTATTAATCAATAACAATGATTGTTTGAACAAAATCATTTAAGAAATGCATTTTCTGACTATTCTCAACATTCTAACGTTTTTCTTTTAACGCGTAATCAACTCTCAACTACTAATTTTTGAAATTGTTTGAAACACTTCGTTAATTATCAATTATTGTTATTGTTATGAACAATTTTATGAGGACATTTTTCTCTTCTTAGGCATTTTTCAACTAAGAATGTTGTTTTTCTTGTGGAATTTGCGAAAAATTCTTTAGCATAATCTCATTGTTAAAATAGCTGCGCAATATTTGACAAAACCACCAGTGCTTATTTTTTATAAATAAACTTAGTTAACAAATGCGTTATTTGTAGGGAGCGTACTAGACAAGGTATGAACATTAGGGTGGTCCAAAATTTTAATTTTAATTTTTATAAATAATGCCCGGAAGTATGTTCGAATCAACACACAAAAAAAAATTTTTAAATGATATTTAGAGGTGACGCAAGCCCCATGAGGTTTAACACATTTTCCATAAGAAAAAAAGACGGTTTTGTAAATTTACTCTTTTTATCTATAAATTGTTGAGATTTAGTGCGAATCATGTGACGAATCGCAGCTAATCCCCTTGAAACAATTTTGGTGCAATTATTCCTATTTTAGTTTTCCAATTCTTCGCAATGGGAACCCAATTATTTCTATAGGGCCCCGTGGTATTGATAATTCATTTGCAAAATATTATGCGTATTAAAAATGAAATAAATTATTTTGATAATTATCACTCATTTAAAAAAAATGTAATATAATTTCCCAATCTAGCTTTTCAGGCATTAATTCAGCATTGATGTACTTTATAAGTAGTAGTAGTATTTATTATACTCTCTCCCTTTTACGGGTTTGAGAGTCTTAAAAAATCATTACAAAAAAATCTTCTCATAACACTTGTAAGCCTAACTTGACCTACTTATATCTAATCTCACACCTCCTTCTATAATCTAAGTGGAAACGGAAGCCCTGCACCTAAACAACTTCATCCTCTTTTCTTTTCATTAGTTACAAGATCGATCTTTACCCGAACTGTCAAATTATCCAATTACCAGTTACAAAACTCCAAAACTCAGCTTATTGTCTCTAACCTCCTTCCCCCTTCCTCTTTCCTCACTCTTTTCGCATTACCTCACTCTACTAGCAGTAACAATTTCTCCCTCCTCCTAATCTGTCAAACTACAATTTTGCTTTCCTTACCGCTTTTTATTCTCTGGTGTACATCACTCCACATAACCCACACTGCAAACCATTCCTTTTCATCATATACCTTCTCACAGAACACCAACCATCTTGCTCTGCTTTTCACTTTAACCTTTTTCACCATACGCATTTTTTTCCATATCTTCTTTTCCTAGCGGTCCTCTTCTTCCTCCTCCAGCCGAATCACCTCCACTATGTCTTCCTTCTCGTTCCATTTCCAGATTGTCTCCCCTAATTTGCTTTCATGTATTTGATTTTCACCTCTACACCTGCCCGTTCCAACCTTTTCTTCTCTCTTCGGAGCCAATCTTCCACTAACTCCTCTCGCTCCGTCCAATCCTCCTCAATCCATAGGCCTGAGTTCTTAAGCTTACCCCTTGCCTCCAGTAACTCCGTTTTGTTCTCCATCGATTTCAGTTTGAGCATCAAACCTCCATCAATCTTCCACGACTGCTCTACTTTCGCCACCCTCTGTGTACCTGCCGTTAGTCGTCTCCACTGACCACCAGGACTTTCAAATTTCTCCTTCCTTCGTCAAAGCCCTAGGAGGATTCTTCTAAGTGCTCTCGTTCCCCTCCGTTTGACAGCCCGCATCTTTCTTCTCTGTCTCGCTCCCTCTTGGCGACTGCTCTCCCTCTATCTTCGGTTCCACTAACCTCGACTTCTCCAGCAAACCTTCGACTTTTAGGTTGAGCTCCTGGATGCTCAGGTGCATCTTCGCCATCTCCTCCATTAACTTCTCCCTTTCTCTCTTGCTCTCCGGGATCACTCGTTCCCTCTCTTTCTCGCATTCCACTTTAATCAACTCCCACCATACTTCCATATTTTTCTTCTTCTTATCACCGTCACCACTCATCGCGCTTTTCGACTGTTGCAAACAACTCGGTATCTTCTCTCGCTTTCTCAGTCTTCCCGCCCGCTGTGACTTCTCTCTCACTCTCTCTTTTTTCTTCTCCACCACTGTAGACACTGCTGTAGTCAAGCCACCGTCTCGTTACACCTGACGCTCTCTCTACGCAAGCCTCAAGCGCATTTTCTCCTTGCCCTTCCGGTTCGATCCCTAACTTTAAAGTTCGCAAGTGCTGATTTTTAACTCGCTCCTTACACCTTCTCCACAGATTCCGCGTCCACACATTCACTTCCACCTTTTTTCCAACCACTTCTTCTCCTTTTTCTTCACAACACCATTACACTTCTACTCTCATATCCGTCTTTCTCCTGCCAAAATGCTTCACCGATCTCACGCACGTCTACTCGTCTCCATACCCGAATCGGAAGTCCTACTTTATGAGCATACATCATAGGTAGTAGTTCGTGTCTTTCTATGTGCGTGGTGCTAGCTGGGTTGTTGAAACTACAGTTGTTATAACAATGTCCACATAATCGTTCAACAGAGTCTAAGATTGCATTAATAAATCCGATTTTGTATAATCCTAGTAATGTTACAATTATTAGTGATCCATAACCTAAATACTTAATCCAATCTAATGTCGTTTCTTTCCAAGTTTAAATTATCCTATGCCCTTTTATTGAGTATAACAGTGACTCTGCATGGTCCAGGCTAAGTCTCGTATCTTAAATGTTTCTGGACCTAATACGTTGGGTAAGGTGACCATTTTTTCTTTCAATAGAGTTAAGTCTGGTAGGTTTAAAGGATAGGTGATATTCTGTACGAAAGTTCTAGTTATGCTCTGATGATGATTCCTAATATTGAGATATATTCTGCTGGTCCTGGTAGTACAGTATTCTCCCTGTATTTTATATGTTCCTTTACTAATTATCTTATTATTAATTTGCGGATTATCCTTACATACTACATCTAGACGCTCGTTCTTCGTATAAATCGCTAAAAATCCCTTGCTTATTGGTACACAGGTTTCTGCTTGTAATAGGAACGATACTAATTAGCCTTTTCCCTTGGTATGAGTATTTAGAAGGCTAGAGTCACATGTTTCTTCTTGGTATGTCATGAAATTGGGTTTTATTCGTTTGAAAATTTTTGTAGCGTCTACCTGTCTACAATCTCTAAGGGAGTAACTACCAGTGGGGATGTATGTATACTTTCCAGTCAGTAAGAACTCATGGTCGGCTAACAAGTTTTTAAACGTACCGTCGGAATTGGGATAATTCGTTGTATAGTTATGACTTCGTTTTCTAAAATAGGCAGTTTAATTACATATATTAACGCATCTTATTTTTTCATGATGTTGTCCTCGCTCGAATCGATAATTCGTTGGTAGTTTGTTTCTGTCCCTTTGAAATTATACCGGGTTCTGTCAATGTTTTCGAAATCTATGATGGTAGTTTTCAGGATCGTTGGTGTTATTATTGTGCGATGTATGATTCCGTGTTTACCCATATTTAGTGGTGTTGAAGCTGCGGTTATGTCTTCGCTCATTTCGGACATTAATATACCTATTACTACCATTTTATTTTGGAGTATTAGATCCCAAGACGTTGTGTAGTAGTATTCCCTTTGTCTTGAGTCTGTTGAATCGTTCGAATAGACTACTACCAGTGAACCTCAGAGCACATTCATCACCACAATTTTGTAAGAGGACGTCCTTTAGGTTGTTTATGGTGCTCATTCTCTCGTACGTGTTGGTCAGGTGGATACCTAATATTTATTTACATTCTTCGTCATAAACGGCGGATAAACCTAATTCTTCTTTTTAGAGGTTTCCTTTTACTTCTTCTATTCTGACATCTCCATTAGACGTTGCTAGGACCGCTATCAGGATCATCCAAATCGTTTTGCCTTCCATTTGAAAAGTATGACATTGCTTGGTCAAGATGGATCCGTATGATCTTATCCTTAATTCTGATTCTTAAATTATTATTGTCGAGGCAGTATATGACGAGGTTTATACGAGGTAGTCTATTTCCAACTGGGGTCGAGTTTGTGTATTTTGGTGTTCGTACTATGCTTTCGTCTAATCTTTTCTTAGTTTTTTCTAATTATAACGGTATCCTTTCTTTAGCCCTTGCTAACATTTCCTCGTGTTTCCTTTTCCATTTTTTAATTAACTCTTGGCATGTTAACGTGGGTGACGTCGCTATAGTTGAGGGTACACTGTTAAAAATAGTATTAAATTTAAAATACCAATGTATATTAAAATTAATATTATAAGCATATGAAATCGCTATTTAGGTACGTGTATATTAAATTTCATTTACATTAATGATAATCGCTCAGATAATTCCATTTTACACCAAATTAAAATAAGATTAGCAGTAATTTTCTACTCTTATTAATAAAGCATGATACATTGTTACAATTAATCAAAAATAAAATTGGTTCTAAGTCGAAAAGTTCAATTACGTGAATAAATGACCGACCTAATCTACAATCAACTGTACGCACATTTAATTTCTACCATTCAGGGCATATTTTGGAAAGAGTTCCACATGTACGTTGCACTTTGATAATAAAAAGTAATTCCATCGACGGATTCTAGATTATTACTTCAATTGCGAATATTTGATAAGGTTTAAAGAAATAAAAGCACTTTGACTTTTCAAGCACGCTGTTATACCGACCTGTATATTATATTTAATATAAAGTGTACAGCTATTGATATTTTAATGTATATTAAATTTCAACTACCGCGTTTGCAAATGACTTCATATATGTTTGTATAAAATTTAATACAGATTTTTCTAACAGTGTATATTCGGGTCTCGTCCGAAAGTCAGTTCAAAAGACAAGAAACCAGTTGTTTTATTTTTCATTGCTTTGATGAAAAAGTTTATAAACTTCAAGTTGCTGTCCCACTAGTTGTTGTTTTCCGCAATGCTGGTTTCAATTAAGTTATTCAGTGTGGAGTGCATCCTCTCGATGTTTCCATTCGGTTTAGTTGGGATGTCCGGTATAATACTTTTCGATTAATTCTTTATCCTCGTTGCCTTGTGAAGTTGACAGATAGGAAATATTTTGACGAAATATTTTACTTCGTTGTCCATACCTAACCAATAACATATTTTCTTTGCTTTATCCAGGGTATTCTTTTCTCTTAGATGGTCGGCATAAGCTTCTTTCATGATTTGTTTTCTCTTTTCTTTAGTTAGTTCTCAAGTCTGGTTGAAGCAAAGATGAAATTGTAGATTAGGGCATAGGTTAGACAAAAACACCATCATCTCTTGGATGGTTTCTTTTTCTATAGGTGTTATCAAGGGGTCTCCGAATATTAGTCTTACAATACTCAAATTTTGGTTACTAATTTCGTCTATGATCCATCCTAATTTTCTTAACCAATCTTCTTCGTTGTATTTCGGCAGATCTTTCTTGTTTACGGTTTTCCATAATCTTCCTATAGCGCTGGGTTTGGTCTTAATTTTTCCTAAGGTCGGGTTTAGTCTCCAGTTAATGAGTTCTTCGTAGAGATTTTCTTGGTTGGAAACGTCTGATGTAATTTATTCGGGGGTTTCACTATCGGTAGAGTCGCTTTCGGGAGGAAGTAATCTAACTGGTTTTTGTAGTGTTTCGCTTTTGGAAATAATTGGTTTATTAACTGGTGCCTTGAAGATCTCTATATCTGGAAGTTCATCTTCCACCGATTCTGGGGTCAGGTCAATGTCTTCGAGGGTTCGTTGTATTAAATCCTTACTTTGAATCGGGACTAGTCTTGTTACTTCGACATCTTCGTCTGTTATTGGGAAAAACCTAGATAGACAATCTGCTACCTTGTTTTCCTTCCTTTTGACGTATTCGATCTCATATTAATATTCTTCTAAGCATAGTCTCCAACGTAGGAGTCTCGAGCTGGCGGCCTTTACGTTATGGAACCATATCAAGGCCTTATGGTCAGTTTGGATTTTGAAGATATTCCCTAATAAATAATGTCTCAGTCTTGTAAGGGCCCATACTATTGCAAGTAATTCCTTTTCATTTGCTGTATAATTTTCTTCTGCTTTATTGAGCGTCCTAGATATGAAGAGGCACGGGTGTCCATCTTGTGAGAGTACCGCTCCTAACCTTTGGTAGGACGCGTCGGTTGTTAGAGCGAATTATTTTTTTTATTCTGGGAAACTTGATACGGATGCTGTTGTTAATGCGTTTTTTAATATTTCGAACGCTTTTTCACAGTTGGTTATGGTCTTCTAGGGTTTCTCTAAAGATTACTATATCGTCTATATAGACGAAGAAATTTTTTCCTATTAACCCCTGGAATGCTCTGTCCATCAACCGTTGGAATGTAGCCGGGGCATTTTTCAAACCAAAGGGCATATTACGAGGGTGGATCAAATATAAACGAGACTTTTTCTCTATGGTTCAGCGAAGATGGTGTACGGCAGTGGGACTTTCTGGAGGTGAGGGAGGGGATGTTAAGAGTTTGACCCTAGCCCGAAAACTGTGTCGAGTCAGTACGTAAGTCTGCAAGAAGATGACTGAGAATGAAGTCCATCCGTCTGTTGCGCAACGGATTATAAAAAAATTCCTGAGGAAGGAGGGGATCCGTCCAGCCAAAATTCTCCGAAGATTGTGTACACAGTTCGGGGAATCCACCCTCACAAAAGCCCGTGTGTGCTTACCTGACGAAAAGACGACGCAAACCTACGGTCCTGGCCGGTGAGTTTGGACGTGCCATGTGTCGTGCAAGTTTAGGTGCGCTTGGCAAGATGGTGGTATGTGCGATTTGTGGTGAAACGGTCACGAGAGGGAACTTGGACTCGCTCGCTTGTGGAAAATGTGGTGCAATAGCTTATCTTAAGTGTCTTAATATCCCTATGAAGGTTCTAGACAAGATAAAAAAACAGAAGTAGTGACATTGCTCTGACTGCTTCCCAAATGCTAACAAGGTCAAACAGCGGAGTCACAATTGTTTGTCTAGTCTCTTTGGGGCCTGGGGTTGAAACTGCTATTATAAACGCAATGTTGAAGGTGCAGGAGGCAGAATTTCAGCGGATTTCCAACATGTAAGAATCTTTTGAAGATAAGCAGATAGAGGCTTTTAAAAGCCTGGTTAACAGCATTGCGGAGAATGCATCTCGCATTTCCAGAATTGAGAAACTACTGCGTCGAACGTCACGGATATCTCCGAACTCCAAGCAACTACACAAAAACACGATTCTGAGAATGACATGCTCATTAAACAAGTACCGGCACTGGAACAAAAATGCAACAACTTAGAGCAAGCGTCTTCCACCTTCTGAAAGATAGCTACCGTTCTTGGGGTATTATGCATTATTTATTTATTTTTTATTTATTTATCCAACAGTCATAGACCAATTACAGGATAACTTATCTTAAGAATTGAGTAAGAATAGTAATAATAATTGTAGGTAAATAAGCTTAGAGATAATTAGTTAAAGAAAATATCAGTAGGGCTAGACATAAGCCTCAATAGCAGTTCGTGGATTAGTTAATGACATATGAAATAAATCCAGCGACGCATTAGATTTAAAAAAATTATTTGTCATCACACACATTTTATTCATAGGCGTCTTACATTGAGCGAAGTTTCTGACGTACAATGGTAGTGTTGTTGAACGAGAATCATATTGGGGTACTGCCCATGGAATTTGTGATGATAAATGTGGACAGTCGATATAACCCTTTATTAATTTTAAAAAGAACATCATAGTTTGTACACTTCTACGATCTTGCAATGTACACATGTCAAACTTATCACAGAGCTCGATATAATCTGATCCCGGGGGCACATTTTGGCCATTAACCTTCCAGTTAAGAAATTTAAGGAATTTCTTTTGACATCTATCAATAGTCACAGAGGTACTTGACAGATGGTTGCCAAATTACAGTTCCGTATTCCAGTTTAGATCTAACAAGCGTATAGAATAAAGTCTTAATCGCAAGGGGATTTTTGAACGAACGGCAAGACCTGATTAGAAATCCTAAGGCCCTATTGGCTTCTCTGATTACGTAATCAATGTGAATGTTGAAACGTAGGGAGTCATCAACTATGATACCTAGATCTCGCGTAAACTTCACCCTTTCTAGAACGCAACCATCAATCTCATACTGGAAATAAATAGGCGTGGTTTTGCGTGTGAATGACATTATTTTACATTTTGAGGCGTTGATGTCAAGTGAGTTTTCGGCGCACCACTTAACAAATAAGTCGAGGTTCTTTTGCAATATTATGCAATCCCTTACATTATCAATAGGATATAAAAGTTTAGCGTCATCAGCGTAGAAAAGAATAGATACACTTAACACTATCTCAACACCATTTATATATATAACAAATAGCAGTGGACCAAGGTTAGAGCCCTGAGGGACTCCTGAGGTAGGGATAAAAGGCGCTGATGAATGTCCATTGTATTGTACTATGTGCTCTCGGCCAGTTAAGTAAGAATTTAGTAGTTTTTGAATTTTACCAGGCACGCCAAGTACTTTTAATTTTTCAAGAATAAGAGTATGACTTATGCAGTCAAAGGCTTTAGACATGTCCGTGTATATGACATCTACTTGGTGATGTTTTGTCAAAGAATTTTCGACGAATTGTATTAAAGATAGCAAGTTCGTAGTAGAACGTCGTGGGACAAATCCATTTTGAGAAGTGGATAAGATTGGTGTGAAATAAGGCCAGATAAGATCACACAATGACATCTCCAAAACCTTTGAAAAATTTGGCAGAATGGCAATTGGTCTGTAGTCTGTAACCTCTGATCTATTTCCTTTTTTAAAGGCTGGACATATGCGTGCCTTCTTCCAAAGATCAGGAAATACTCCAGTAGATAATGCAAGGTTTGAAATGAAATGAATCGGATCTATTAGGAAATCAGCAATTTTTTTGATTAGACTTCCAGGAATTAAGTCAGTGCCGGCAGTGAGCTTGTTTGGTAATTTGCATATATTTGACAATAATTGTTCTTTGGGTATTTGGAAGCTATCTCCAAGGTAAATTCGCGGATTTGTAAGATTAGATACGTCTGATCTGATTTGTAAACGCTTTTAAATAAATGTGCGAAAGAATCTACAATGGCTTGAGGAGTAGAAAGCTCAGTGTCTTCATACTACATTATTCCCGGAATTCTAGATGTTCTATTTAAATTATTCATGTGCGACCAAAATGTAGAAAGTGAGTTTACAATATTATTTTCAAGATTTGACTGATAAGATGCGTAAAGTATACGGGCATTGGACTTAGTATCTGCTCTAAGTTCTATAAAGGCGTTGAGGTAGTATTCATTGAGAGTACTTTTATACTTTTTTCTGTATTTTTCTTTGAGTTGTAGGTCGAGAATATGTTGCTTTGTAAACCAGGATGGATATTGATTAGTATATCCTGACGAAGGACAAGTACCAATCTCCCTGTCTAGAATTTCACATAGAATTGTGTAAAAATTTTCTACAGCTACATTAACATTATTTTCTAAATATAAACTTGACCAATCAACCATGGCAAGAAAACAAGCGACACTAGAAAAATCATTGTCTTTGAACCTATAGCGTTTAGTAGCTTTGTTTAATGGCATTATATGACTTGAAGATAATTGAGGCAAGTGAGATTCAAAGCGCAAGAACAGGGGAGGGTGATACTTGTCTACAGGCAAAATAGGGATATCACTAGAAGACACTTCGCAGGGAAAAGTTGCCAAAACAAGATCGAGGTATCTGTAATTGATGTTATGTATATCATTATATTGTGTAAGATTGTGAAGTTCCTGAAATGCAAAGCACAATGCTGATTTTCTATCTGGGATGCCCATAGTAACATAATTTTTAAGATTAGGCATATTAAAATCGCCAACAATTAATACTTTACAATTCCAGATGGGATATAGGGATGACGTGGCTTCAAAGAAAGATTCGATTTCCTGAACTGTAATATCTGGAGGGATATAAGTAGCTATTAAAATAACCGGCATATCCTCAATGATAGCTTTAATAGCCACGATATTAATTTTAGGTACGGCACTTATTATAGAGCTTACATCTATTAAACCGGTAACAATTCTTAACTTTGCTGCTATAAGTACGTCCCCACCACTTCTGTCCAGCCTGTCATCTCTGTAGACGTTAAAAAAATTTAAAACAAAAAATTCAGCAGAATGTACCTGAGGTTTCAGCCAGGTTTCGGAAAAGATTAAAAAATCGTAATTAAAAATTTCTGGAGATGTAACTAACAAGCAAAATTTAGTGTTAATTCCCCGCACATTTTGGTAATACAAAGCTATGTCATTTAACAAACTTACGTCAACTACATGTGTGTGAGTGATACCTGGAATA
>CAKNWT010324613.1:0-13337 GCA_932066315.1 Andricus coriarius | reverse complement strand
CCGAGAGTTTGGTGTATTCATAAAATATCCGGTAACGCTCCTTATTACTTTATTATACTACGACATGAGGGAATGTTTTGAAACGATGAAGTCTAAATCAAATTAATTGTGAAAAAAGTCGTTCCAGAAAATACCGTTTTTACCAATAATTTTGCATACAACTGATATTTTGCATTTTTTTGGAATTTTTCCAGGCCTAATACAAAGGGATGAGGACGGTTAAAATGATAAGTTATTGGGTGAAAATTATTTCCTAAAGATTTCATAGAAGGCGAATAAACTTCAATTTATGAACGGGTAATAGCGAATAATTACATTTTCAATTTTTTCGAAAACCGAGCTATTCACATTAAAAAGCCCATTGTAATTTCGAAACCCCCGGGGGCACGGGTCACTGTCGATCAGTTTGAACAAATTGGAATAACCCTAGTACTCAAACTTTACAAAACTTTTATTTTGTATCAAGTAAAGGGAGGTTAGTCTCAAAACGAAAAGATTACCACGCACTTAAAAAAAATTGAAAGCATATGGGTGTGCTCTTGTAAAACAACAGATAGAAGAATTAACATTGAAACATGAAATTATATACAAATATTTGTTACGTGGTAAAAAATTCGATAAATAAAACGATTAGATTTCACCATAGCTCAATGCTTTTTATATTTAACAACTGCGAAATTCCATTTCAAACAACTTGAAGAAGGTTAAAGACATCGTATGACAAAAGTCACAAGCCTCAGAAAGTGGATGTAAGACTAAACATTATTAACTTGGTCAGTCTGATTAAACTTACCAACCAAATCCAGATGAACCAAAAATGTAAGAATTAGAGTGTAGCTGGCGATCTTCATGTTTTTCTCTTGGTATTGAATAGATTTCCTGAATTTCGACTGAGAATTTTGGAATTGTGTACTGCTATGTATACTAACCTTTATGTTAGTATTAGAAGACTATTGGAAGAAATATCATTTATTACTTTGGTGTCAGTAAACATTTCGGTGATTATTGTCACATCATATTTGTTGAAAGTTTAATGATTGCGTGTACTTTTATTTCTATAGCATACAATGATCAATTTTAACGCTTTTTCAAATAAAGTCATTTTTCACGCAAATAAAATGCAAAAACAAGAAACTTTGACAATAAATTGAGATGAACTAAGATTGCCTTAAATTACTTTGGATTGTATGAGATAATTCCAGATTACGTAAAATAAAATATGTTTGAATTTTTAACGAATTCGTTGAATTTTTAAATAAAAAAGATACATTATTTTTACTGCAGTAAAAAACAAACTTTTAACAATATATGACGTTGTTCTTAAATCAACGACATAAATTTCTAATTACAATGTAAATTGCACCTAATTATCTGGATTACTCTTAATTACAAGCTAATTACTTGGAAAATCTAAATTACTTCAACTTGACTGGATTTAAAATGGAAAAACCTAAATTATAAGTGAATTACTTGAGATTACAAGTGGATTGTTTGGATTTCGTAAATTAGTCCCAGTCATTGAGATCAGTCTGTTAACCTGAAACTTAGCCCTGAAGAAGTGAACTGCAATGTTCACGAAACGCCGGCAAGATTAGTAGTTTTGCACACGATTGAAACCCGAAAACCCACCTCTAAATTTATTATAACTGGCTTTTAATTAGCATCGTTTTACATTGGGGAGTGATTTTCAAAATTGCCACCCTGTGGAAAGACCTGCCTGATGTTGCCAGGCAGCTACTTAGCGTTTTTTCTTCGCTGTCACCCTGTAGAAAGATCTGCGTTTAGCCAACAGCTATGTAATTTTTTTGTTCAGAAATAGACCAAAACAGAAGAGGGCTCATGGAGGCATCAATCTCTCTGTTCATCTCACTATTTTTTGATGAACATTCAAGCTTTTCAATAGACAGATGATAAGTCTATGTTGTTCATACATCTCTCCCCACACATGTCCAATTCTTGTAACAATCCTGTCGTTTAGGATAGCTGTAACGACCTTATACAGCATTTTCAGACAATTTATTGGCCTGTGGTTCCCTGGGTTTGATAAGTCCCTTTTCTTTGGTAGGAGTACAGTGCGTCCTCACACCAGCCACTGCGAAGTGAGCGACTCCGACTTTATATATAAGGTGAAAATGCGGGCCAGATGTTGTTGTGTAGAACAAATTGCTTTCACCATTAGTTCTTGATACCATCTGGACCTGCAGCGGATAAGTTCTTCGTGCCGCTAAGTGCTTTCTTCACCTCTTCGGCAGTGAAACTCTCTTCAAAAAGTCTACCTCGTTGGGGTTGGGTGGATTTTTAACATAAACAGGGACATTGCTGAAGACGCGCGATGGGTGAGCGAGAAACTGTTGATTCTTCCTGACCCACCCCTCTCTCTCTCTCTCTCTCTCTCTCGGTATTCTCTTCCGGGCGTCAGATACCACCCGTCCTTTGTCACTAATGTGCTGCTCGATTGTCGGTAGCCTAAACTTGTTCAGTGTGTCATGATGGATCATCAGTTCGTGAGCGAAATTTTGGACCATTTACGTTAACTACGTACTAGATTTTATGTAGTAAATCAAACACTGAACACGGAATAGGACGCGTTCTTCATTTCCCAGCCAATCTTATTGCTTAGTTGATGCAAGCGCCGTTTGATCTTTTGGTCCATTGTCAGTTTTACCATTTAATTTATAACGAAACAAAATCTGGACGCACCATAAACTGAATAAGTAATGGTCCAGGGGTCGGCCTGCTACGGGAGATCCTTGCGAAGGACAGAATTCATTTTCACAAGATATTGGGGCTTAGGAGGAACATGGATGTTAATACAGTCGAAGCTACCAATAAGACTACTTCGAAATTCCAGTCAGTTGCTACCAATAGTGCCGCCATAGAAATCTCAATTTTTATGGTTTCTACGAGTTTCTTTTATTTTATATCATCCAAATTTATCCAATATTAGTTTGATATTTTTATATTTTAAAATATTTTTTGATATTATATTTGGATAACATAAAAATACTCTCCTAAAGACCATAAAAATTACGATTTCTACGGCGGCACTATTGGTAGCGGCTGACTGGCATTTCAAAGTCAGCGTCAGATTGGGGGAAGCGTCTTGGCGAGCTCGAGTAAGGATGAGCTGAACTGGTCTTATCCGTAGCGGTCTTATTGATAGCTTCAACTGTATTCCTCCTCATCCTGAATTCGCCATTATCTCTTAGAAGATGTCTGTTTTGCCCGATTGGCCTTAGCGTCGTTTTCTCTTCTTCGTCTGCAGCTTGCAGATTCATCATCGCGTTTCCATTCAAATTATTTGCAGTAACCGGAACTATAGGATATCGGCACTGTCTGCCGACACTTTGGAAAAATGGGCTAGGAGATTCGTTCTACCACCCCTGCGAAGCTTTGCATGCAGGGGCTAAGTCTTGGTCGGATGAGGCTCTTTTTGAAGACCTAGTACGAGAGCCTCCAGATATTTCCGCGAAAACCTTCAGAGCTTCCAGTAGCGACCTTTAGAACCTCATATGAGGGCAATCAGATACCTTACTGTACTTAATTATTTCTAGAATCATTTCATTTTTTATGTCCAAAAATTTAATTTCGTATCAGTTTAATCGACCTGTAACTTACAACATTTAACCGATTTGCCTAATAGTTTCAGAATAGATTGACAAGATCAATAAGCATCAATCATTGTTCAATGCTACTAATTTCCAATTTTTTATATAAAAAATAGATACGTTAAATTAAAAAAAAAGGTTGAAATAGAGTATTTTTTGTTAGCTCTAAGTGCATACACAAAAGTACACTAACTCTCAACTGGGATTGAGGAAAGTAATCGCATTTTCATTATGTTTTTTTTTTTAAATTTTTCGTCATGCTGGGGCATACATGTTTATTCATGATTGCAGATCAGAAGAAAATTTCTTCACTTTGTTGTGTATAATACGAATAGAGAAAAGTAAATTCAGGTGAAAAACATATTTCGGTAAAACAACATTTATTAACCGCTCGTACAGAACGCATATTTGTACAGTAGTCAGATAAACTAAACTCAGTTAGCTCAGCAGCTCCAACATAGACTTTTCGCTATTATTTATAACTCAGAGTTACTTGAAACATTTTGACTCAAATTCGGATCGCAAAAAAATATATATCTTAACAATATATAATATACAGGGTATTTTTTAACTTGAGACATCGAAATATCTTAAAATCATACGCATCCTATGAAAAAATATCCGTAATAAAAACTTTTTATTTTCGAGGAGAAAAGCGACTTTGAAAAAAATTTACTTGACCACTTCCCCCCCTCCAGGAGACATTGGGGGGTGGTTTTTTTTTTTTTTTGGCGAGTCAAAAAAAAATTTTCGAATAAAATTGACGTATTTCATGAAGGAGAATCTGAATCTGTGAAAAAAATTGGGGTTCCCATTTGAAATTATAAAGTTACCCCCCCCCTGCCTCCTGGAGGGGCGAGGTAGTTTCAATTTGTTTAAAGTCGCGTTCCCCCCTCGAAAATAAAAAGTTTTTATTTCGGATATTTTTTCATAGGATGCCTATTTCTTGAAATATTTTGATGTCTCAAGTTAAAAAAAACACCCTGGTATTGCAGATCGATATTCCAAGTTTTTCAAACTAGAATATTGCAATTTCAACAAAATAGATAAATTTTCAACCAAATAAATGAATTTTCAACCAAAAACATTATTTTTCTACCAAAAAATGTCAATTTTCAACCGAATAATTGAATTTTTAACTAAAAAAGACCAGTTTTCAATCAAGGTGATAAATTTTCATCTCTAAAATGATGAAGCTCCAACTTAAATAGATGCATTCTTATCAAAAAACTTTAACTTTCGACCAAGTAGTTTCATTTTCAACCAAAAATATCAACTTTCAACTAAAATGATGAATATTTAACTGGAATACTTTAATTTTCAACCAAAAAGGTGAATTTTCAAACAAGAAGATTATTTTTACACAAAAAGATAATTTTCTAATAAAGAATGCAAATTTTAAACAAAATACATGAATTTACAACGAAATAGTTGAATTTTGAAATAAAAATGAACAGTTTTCAACCAAAAATGGAATAATTAAATTTTCAATTAAAAAAATTAATTTTCGACAAAAACAAGCTAATTTTCAACCAAAGTGATGAATTTTCAAGAGGACAAATGTTTTTAACTTAAAACTGTCAATAAGAGTCTATAAAATGAAGTCGAAGAAGAAAATCAGTGAGGAAGACAGACAGCGTAAATTGGAAGCAGAACGGGAAAGAGTGAGAAAGTATCGTCAAAGAATATTGAAAAATCCTGAAAGAAGGGAGCAACAAAGACAAAGAGAGCGACTTTGTTATTTACAGCGAAAAGAGAATAAGAGTTTAAAATTTTTTTATGAATCGACAACATCTGCAGCACGTTCGAAGCGAAAAAAAATAGAAGATTGCTTCCAAAAAATATCGAAAAAAAACTGAAGGAGCTTATAGAATTTTCTATAATTTTGGAAGATTCTTTACCGATTAACAAAGTTGGGCAAAGCAAAGCAAGTCAAACAGCAAAGTAGAACAGAAAGAGGAGAAGGGAGTATAATGTTTGGTTATAAGAGAAGCAAAAAGAAAATAAGAAACTGAAAACTACCACCGAAAGATATAGGAAGCGTGCAATTAGAGCCAGGACTAGGAATGAAAAATTAGAACAAAAAAGGGAAGATCGTGATCCGAATTTGCTTACGCCAAAATCAAAAACTAACAGAATCTTAAAACGAATTAAAACGACTGATGGAGTGGTAAAAAAAAAAATTTGTTTGGAGAGGTATTACAAACACAACTGACTGATCGAGAGAAGCAAATTTTTACGAAAATGGTTGCAGGTAAAAAAAAAAAAAAAATATCGATTGTAAAGGGAATGCTCCACATTTTTAACTCCAAAAAGAATTATTTCAATTCGCAAAAATACTTCTTTCTTGGTATACGAAAAAAAAAAAAAAATAGATCTGGCCTAAAAGTGGCTATCACAACATTTTGAAAGAAGATAAGAACAGTCGAATGTGCCCGGAAATAACAGATTTTGTCCGCAAAGGTAAAGTAGTGAAACAAAAACGACTTCTGAACGATACTTTACCAAATTTATACACAAAATTTATGAAGACATACGTCAGTTTCAAAGTTAGCTACAAAACTTTCTGTATACATTGTCCATTTTTGATTAGAAGT
This sequence comes from Andricus coriarius, assembly GCA_932066315.1. NCBI lineage: Eukaryota > Metazoa > Arthropoda > Insecta > Hymenoptera > Cynipidae > Andricus > Andricus coriarius. The sequence goes on along the minus strand of CAKNWT010324613.1, from coordinate 7,132 downwards.
ATGAATACCTGTAATAGAGAAACTTGCGCTTGAGAAAAATGTGCAAACTTTGAATTATTACTAGAATCCATGTTCCGCCATGGAATAGTTGAAAAAAGAATGCCAAATAATGTCATAAAAGCTATTTGCTGTGAAAATAATGGCGATGCAAAGTGTCTTCTTAGAGAATGCAGTGAATGCTGTCATCTAACGATAGATTTTAAAGGCTCACTTTTCCAGTCCAAAGCTCATGCCAATCGCTGTAGAGTACTTATTTAAAGCCGAGACAAGGATTTTATGGTCCTCTTTTGAAGAGGTAATGAGTTTGAGGTCGTCCACATGTAAAAGTTTTTTGAAATTATTTTCTCTTCTGTTTCGTGAGGACACAAATGTATACAGAGCTATTGCCTCGGAGCACAACAGATAGAGGCACGAGGCAGATGCAGAAAAGTATGAGACTTAGAGAGTCTCCTTGGAAGGCCCCCCTCTTATGGGTAACATAGCTGGTAGTCACTTGTCTTTTGTTAAATGTCACGACAAATATGTCCGCCACAAGAGCATAAGGTGTTTCATTCGATTGCCAATCCAGGTTTCAATCCAATTTCAGGTCGTCAATACAAGCCACGGACAGATTGCGTCGTAAGCGGATCGAGTCCACGGTAACACACCTGTTCATTAACATGTTCTGCCTGCAACCTGTCAGCCCTCTCTTGCATTTACGTTGTTCCACAATCGCACTCCATACTGGCTCGGCAGATATTAATATCCTCTCTTTCCGGATGCCAGTGATCGCCAGATCGCCAGTCTTAGGGATCAGTACCGTTCGTTCTTCCACTACCCAGACAACAATCGTGCGGGGCACGTTACCCACACGACATGCGAGACACGCAGTGCGTGCGAGGGGCAAGACATGTGCCTCGCATTGAAATTCGAAAAGGAATTTAAATTTTTAAGACTGGTATGAAAGAAATATCTGGTTTAGAAGAAGTCTTCATACTGAAGAGTTTTTTATACATCGAGATATAATTTATCTTTGACTCATTAAAGAATAAATAAAGAGATTTCTAGGCATTTTTTGTAGATTTTGCTAATTATTTTATAGATTGCAGTTAACAGACTTTGATATTGTGAATAATTCTATAAGCTTTAAATTTCATTTCGCTAATATAGAATGTTAAAGTATTCATTTTTTTGTGATATTCAACCAAATCATAAAAATTATTAGTTGAAAATTTCTATGTTAATTCGGTTTCAGAATTAGAATGAGCCATGGCCCTATAACGGATTTTTCAAGGGTTTCACCATTCGGAGTTTGACTGTACACCAGATCACAAAACATTACTAAAGATTTCAAAAGGTTTCAAAATATTTCAAAGATTTAAAAATATTCAAAAGGATTTTGAACATTTCACAAACATTTCACGGTTTTCAAAGATTTAAAAAAGGCGTGTACACCAAATTTCAAATATTGCGCATCAATTTCACAAAGTTCTTAAAACTTTCAAAAGATTTAAAGGACTTCGAAGATCTGAAATTATTTCAAAAGGTTTCAAAATATTTTAAAAGATTTGAAAAGATTTCACTGAGATTTCAAATATTTCAATGATTGCAACGAATAAAAAAGTTTTCACAAAGATTTAAGAAAAATTTCACAAAGATTTCCCAAACATTTCAAAAATTTCATAAAGATTGCAAGGATTTCAAAGATGAAAAAAGGCATGTACACCAAATCTCAAAGATTTCGAACATGTCCAAAGATTCTAAAACTTTCAGAAGATTGTAAAGATTTTAAAATGGATATAGTGACCCAGATTTTTAAGATTTCTAAAGATTTTACACAGATTAAAAATATTTTGATGATTTCAAATGAGTACAAAATTTTTGAATGGAAAAACTTTTGAAGCTGAACAAGACACGACTGATGATACATCTAAATCAACAGGTGATAACAATAATGCGATGAACAAACAAACATCTTCTAGTGAAATTTTGAGGCAACGGACACAAGATTTGTGTGAACTTTCTTGCGAGCAGCGTTTAGATGAAACGAAGAAAATCCTAAAGTAAGTGAAGTAGTCAAAAACGAAAAATTTCTTCTTAATTACTTATTAAATAAAGGTTCAATGTAAGAAAGAATGTTTTTTAAATGTCTTCAAGGAACGTTTATTTAATACGTAAGCGTGCACTTTGAAATTATAAACGATATCTCCCCTCCATTGTATGAATTCGAGAGATTTTTATGATCCTCTCCCCCGCCCTTACGTACGATTTTTATATTTTTTATTTGCTTATACTAAACATTATTTTACAGATTTTAGGGATTTCATGAGATTACAAGGAACAGAAAAATATATGAAGAGCATGAAAAAGTTTTTGGGTATTTCAAATGATTCCAACAGATTACGAGAAGTTTAACCATTTTTAATTTATTTTAAAACATTTCAAGAGTTTGAAGAAATTACCTAGTGCAATTTCAGAGATAATCTCAATTTATTCGAGGGATTTTACAAGATTTTAAGGAAGTTGAAGTTTATTAAGATTTCGAGAGATTTGACGAAATTTCAAGAGATGCCGCCGGATTTTCACGGATTTTTAATGCTGTTAATGAAGTAAGAACAATTTTCCCGGATTACAAAGTATTTTATGGGATTCCGAGGGATTTTATGATGTCGAGATATTTCAAAAGCAATCACGGCATGTTAATTTGGAAATTTTGAAGGATGTTAGGAGGTTTTAATGGGATTTCGAAAATTGGAAGATATTTCATAAGATTTCAAAATAGTTTACGGGATTTTAAAATATTTGCAAACATTTCAAAAGATTTTATGAAATTTCAACGAATTTTAAGATATTTAAAAAGAATTTGGATGATTACACGGAATTTCAAAAGTTTTTAATCTATGTTTAGAGATGTTAAGGAATGTCTACGGATTTGAAAGGGTTATCAGGGATTTTAAATATTTCAACAGATTTCACGGAATGAAAAGGTTTCAACGGGTTTTCTAGGGCGCTTAATCGTTTTACAGAGAATTCAAGAGATTATGTATGATATCCATGTACTTCAAAGGATTTCATGTAATTTACACAAAAATTAGAAAATTTAAAGAGATTGATCAAATTTTCAAAGAATTTACGTGTTTTAGAAGGATTGCGAAGATTTCCAGAGATTCTTCAAGATTGCATTTTTTTTAATAATTAGAAAGAGGAAACTTACGTATGAAATACTTTCAGCTCCCCCCTTTCCCCTAGGATAATAAAGGACTTTCGTTATGAATGAACGCTCCCTTATAATCTCTTTCATTATGTTTTCTACCAAAAAAAGGTACCGTAAGGCAGCGAAGAAGACAGAATAAAATCTTTCTAATAATTTTGAAGAAGAAGACTAAGAAAGTCAGATAAAAATAGAAGACATACAGGCAAAAATTGAGAAATCGCAACGTCAGCGTCACAATGATAACGAATTGGATGCAAGCTCAATTTTGGGAGATGATGAGATTTAAAAAAAAAACTACCTACAAACCTAACTTTTCAGCCCTTACAGTAATGGGATAACTCATTTATTTCCCGGGTTACCCCGAGGATAAAACTTCAAGATTTACTTCAAGGCGATAATTTGGATATCCCCAGGATATGCGGGATGTGTATAGGATGTTTCTGGGGTTTTCAAAGCTCCCACGTGAAATACTGAAATTTTTTTATATGTCCCACGTGAAACATTCGAATATCCCAGAGAGGTCCCATAGACATCCCGGATAGCCTGGATATATCCCCGGGATCTCCAAATTTCCACCGTGCAAGATATCCCGACTGGTTATCCCTGTGATAACCTGTGACCACCTGTTCCAAAGCCCTTGAACTAAGATATAACTAATTATTTTTAGAAATTTCAGTGTGTTTCTGCTATTTTAAAATAAAGTTGTTAAATGTATCTAATTCTCTTTATTTTAATCCTAATACACAAATCTAAAAAGATTATTTATAATTAATAAGTTCGCACTGCGTGATCTCACCGTATCATCATGCGTGCGACTTGCACGACGTGCGACCCATCAGCTACGCATATACTGACACAGTTGTTTGACATCATGAGCTCACGCGTGCATCCAGAATGCGCACAGTGTGCAAGCATTTTTTTTCTGGGTAACCACTGCGGGATGGGTTGTTTTCCGTTCAAGAAAGTAGAAAATATGCGCGCCAGATGTTGATGCGTAGACGTGAACTTCTTCCACCAAAAGTTGTTGATTTTATCTGGCCCAGGCGCTGAAAAGTTCTTAGTAATATCAATAACATTCTTCACTTCTTCAGCAGTAATTGCTGGACACTTCCCCTCTGGACGATGCAACCGTTGCCTTTGGCAAAAGTTAGGAGAGAGTGATATATTTAAAGCATCTTTATTTAGCGGATAAGTATCTCCATACACTTGATCCCAGAAGAATTGAACCTTTTCTCGAATAGGCGGATTTTCAAGGGAACATAACGTTTTATTGAACAAACGGAAAGGACAAGTAGAAAAGGCGGAGTTTTGTTAAATCCACTTTAAGCGCCTTCAAGGCGCTCTTTGGCTGTTGCAAGAGCTCTCTATTTTGCGTCTAGTGCTGCTTGACTAAGGCATACTGATTTATCATTACTTTGATCGTCACTAAGCAGGGAGACCGCCTTCTCGTAAACTACCAGTTCAGAGTCCAGAGATTAACATCTTCGGGGAGCCAATCGGGGTGGTATGTTCGCTAGAGGATGTTGCTCTTCTTCTTGCTGATGAAGAGCTTCAGATCCCTTTCGGCGTAAAAAGGATATCTGATCTCGTAAATACTAAGACGTTCTATAAGCATGTTCCGGGTGCATGTTCGATGCATGCTCGGTCATATTGTCACTCCCAAATGAACCATGACCTCCATCCGAGAGAGGCCTATTTTGGGTGGCAATGTGCGATACTGGTGTGGTAACCGCATAATTCGTTGCATTAACGAGTTAGCCCAATGGAACGTGGCTGACTGCAAGAGCCAGAGCTTTCGGACGATAGGATCGCCATCTCCCTACGCCATTATTATTATTATTGTACATTGAACATTGTATGTACATTAGGTTACATAACATTATTTCTGTTGTGTTTGACCATCATTATGTCTCTGTCCAGTCACAAGGGGGAGCATTCCCGCCCGCGCCCGTTGAAAGACGTTGGAAAAGGGTTGGGGTTCGATTAATATTATTTCATTGACCGGTAACAGGTGTGTCTTTAAGCTCCCACAAGACATTCGAAAGAAGTAGAGGTTTAAGCAACACTATTTTTGTGACTAGTCAAAGCGGTGTGTACCGGCAGTCAATCCACTTCGTAATATTATTTAACAGAATTCGTTTCCCTCTTATTCTCCTCTTTTCGTGAAAAATCACCCAACTTCCCCTGGTTTGAGAGCAGCTTTTGCTGTGAAGTTTGATTTTTTCACATTTTTTAATAATATTGATACATTGCCGAAGCCTAATGTTAACCATTCGGTCTAGTAGGCATATTGGGCAACTGAACTCACTGGAAAAGTGAAAACAGCCCAAAACTATTGATTTTCTGATTTTGAAATTCTTACAAATTCCCTATTAATAGGAAGCCGTTTAAAATTCAAATTTTTATAACGAAAATTTTTATTTGCGGAAAACTTAAAAAAGTTTAACAAAATGTAGATATATTATTATATTTACCAACATAATTAAGGTATAACCGCCCATGATAGCACTGGAGCAAAAAGGATCCTTATTTTTTTTACACAGGAAAAACGTTTTAATGTATCAATGAAGAATTTTGTTAGGAGTTTAAGTAATGATTATTTTACTCGTTTAAGAAAGAAGCGATTTTTTCGAATCGAACTTTAATTTTTAATTCAGAAAAAATAGGTTCTATGACATTGAATCGAACAAAATAAATGCATTTGCATTTTTTTACCTATACACTTTTAAAATTAGTTAATTTAAATAGAAATATAATCAGACAGACGCGAAGGCTTGATTTTGGGATTCAGGGTGCCAAACCTTCTTAACTGCCTTTCGTGTTTCGGAATAAAGAAGGTCTCAAATCACTCAGACAATCTCTAGACGAAATCATTCAAATAGAGACAGATAATTTACTGAAATTTGTATGACATGACCTGACATTTTTGCCTAAAATATTCTTAAAATGTCTCTTTAGTAGGGTAGTTCTATAAATGAACCTTCTCGAAATCGGAACAGCAAATGTTATTTTTGAAATGGTTACGAAATACGAAAAAGAGGGCAAGGCAGCGTTTCTGTACAAAGCAGAAAATGTTGTTTAACGTCTCATGAAAAGAGTTCCATCTGGACTTATTAACGTATAAATATTTCTAAGATTTCATAAGTCAATTGCGTTAGTACGATAGATCTCTGATGTGTGGTAACAAGGCTTAAGATAGTTAGAGCCTAATATATCGAAGGCAGTCTTGTATTTTGTATTTATTTCACACATCTTAAAAGATTTTCTTTTCCAATCATTTTAATTTTTCAGTATTGAAAATTTATTCGTTTGGTAATAATTTTTATAGTTCAGTAGAGACTATTAAATTTGCAAGCTTCCAGTATTTTTAATTCATTTAAATGGTTATTTTTTATCTTAATTTTTGTACACGTAATTATAATTGTACTTTAAGAATTTCATCTAATTGATTGTATCAAGAATAACTTAGATAAAAATCTTTGAATTGTAAATCTTGATTTTATCTAAGGTACACTATTTTAACGAATAATTTCTTCCAGATAAGAGTTTGACATAATAAAAAGCTGTCCAGGGTCATACGTTTATTAAGTATAGAAGTTTCGAAACGATTCGAATATAATTTAAATCTTGAAAAGATTCAAACAAATCCGAAACAAAGTGTAGATTTCTGAAGATTTAAAAAAATAAAAGCTTTTTAAAAATTGTATAGGGTTTCAAAAGAATAAAAAAATCGTCCTAAGATACATAGGAAATTTTTGTAATCATTTAAAATTTTAAGGAAAGTTCGAATCTGTATACAAAATATTGAGGAATTTTTTTAAGAGATTACAAACATTTTTAAACTTGAAAGGATTTCCCAAAATTTATAAAATATTTTTTAATTTTTTCTAAACTTCTAAATCTCCTGAATATGTTCTAAACTGACTTGAATTTTATCTA
>CAKNWT010324607.1:0-15692 GCA_932066315.1 Andricus coriarius | reverse complement strand
AATTTGTAGATCTTTTTTGAATGCATAATTTGTTTCTATTCATCTTCTTACGTACCTTGCGTCGTTTTTCCAAAGATTTAATTTTTCTACTTTTGATGCTATTTTTTACGAATGAAACAAGAATTACGCATCCTATCAAAAAGTGATGAATAACAAATTTGTAGATCTTTTTTATATGCACAATTTTTGTTTTGTCACCATGTTCCATATCTTGCTTAGTTTGACCGCAAAATTTAATTTTTGATTTTTCATTATTTTTTTGTTCCATCAAAATTAGAATTTTTGATTTTTTGTAAAATTCAAAAAGTTGTTATGACAATATTGTAGGGTGTTCAAAACGCAACGATTTTTACCTCCTGACTTTTTTTCATATCGTGCGTTTTTTGGCTTGAAATGTTAATTTTCATTTGTTTTTTGGAATTTTGTAAATGCTATAACTTCGGTAATTTTTTTTCTATCAAAAAAAGTCATTAAAATATTTTGTTCGCCTTTTTGAGTACTATTAATATCCGTGTATAGCATTTTTAAATATTATAAAAAAGTGTTCTCAAAAATTTCCAAAATGTGTTCACATTTTGAATTTGTATCCAGAATAGCTGGCTAACGAACTTGACCTTTATTTTAGGACACTTAAAGAGTATACCAAAGTCCAATCCAATCTGACAATTCTTTCGAAAATTATCGTGCTAACAAACTAAAAATCTACATACCCACATACCCACATACCCACATACCCACATACCCACATACAGACAGACAGACACATTCGTAAAAACCTGTTTTTTCGGTTCAGGGGGTCTCAAAACGTGGACATTTGACAAAAACTGGGGGGGTCAAATTTTACACAAATCTAATACCTTCTCTGATGAGAATGTAAAAATTGAAAGAATTTTAGTTTTTAATGTGTGACGTATTTGTAATATCGTCGCAGTTATCGAGAGACACGTGTTGCAAGGCATATGCGTCGAACTTCATGAAATGTGAATTTTTTGATAAAAATAATAATACATAATTGTACAGACTACAGTGCTAATAATTTATTTTTAAGTTTTAAGAAACTTGTTTTCTAAAGTTTTTTTTTCGTACACATTTTTATAACCATCATAAAATTTGAAATAAATATGTTATAAAACTCTATGATGAATAAAAAGAGGCTTCAAATTATGTCCCTTAAAATGTATTTCTCGTCAAAAGAAGTATTTTATTTAATAAATAAATATTAAACTCCAGTATTTTATTCAAATAAAGACAATGTTATTTAATTTTTCATGCAAAAAACTGGTTCTTAGAATACTACAAAAAAGAATATCAAAGTATTTTTATCTTTAGATAATGTCTTTTCCTAAATCTATATCTCTTAATTTCTCTGGCGACTTTTTTGATGTTCAAATTTCAAGAAAGAAATAATTAAAAATGTTCATGTGCATAATTATTAGTTTTATAATGATATTTTTTTTAGAAGTGTTTCGAACTTGATCTTAGCATCAAATGTATTTTTATTTTGGCGAAAAAATGTTAAGTAGAACACCTAAGAACGGTTTATAGGTGTCTAATTAAAGTTATAATTAAATTTCTTATAAAAAATGAAAAAAACGGAATCAACGTCATTTTAAGGTGTTCATATTAAAACCAAACATTATTGAAAGAAACATTGCTTTGAATATAAAACAAAATAATAATTGCATTTTCGAAAATTAAAATTAAAAATTTGTAAATTGTTGCAATATTTAAATGTTTAAATAACGCAAGGGAAATTTAATAGTATTTATGATGAAAGAATATTTAATTCATTTCTTTCAAGGTTTTTTACTTTTTTTAAATTTTTATACAATTTTTTGTATGAATTAATAAACTGTTTCTCCTACAGGAGAAGTATTGAGAAAAAGCTACTTTGTGATACTAATGAGATACCAAAAATTTTTGTGTACTTTTTAATCAAAAAATGGATTCAGGAAAGCTTTAAAAATAGTAAAAAATCATTTCCTTACTTGATAATGTTTTTCATCTTCGAATCTCAAATTATATTTTCTAAATTCGTAATTAACTTGTCGAGTTCTTTTCATATAATATTTCAATTTCATCAATAAAAAATCGTGTATAATTTTAAAAACAATATTTGAGTTACTGATACTTACATTTACAGTATCCAATGCCAAGCGTCACGACGAACAAATTCAAGATATTTAAAAACTCAAAATAAGTACATAAGTAACCTTGAAAAACTCGAAGTTACATCCCTAACCGGACAATAATATTAAAAACAACCATTAACCGCAACTAGCACTTTCGACTTATCCAATCCAGGGGTATGTTACGCCAGCCATTCCAGCCTACAGGAAGTTGGTTCCCAATATGACTCAGTGGAGAAACAGCGAATGTTTGGCGCTGATCGCCTTTCGCCCAAATGTTGTGTTTAAATTTGGAAAAAAGACTCATAAGTGTCAGAATAAACAAAATGGATGTGTCAACATTCGATGTCAAAATATAACCTTTAAAATCCCTTTACTTGTAACCCGCCCCAGATAGTAAACGTGCGGGGCACGTTACTCGCACGGCATGCGAGGCGAGTGCAGGGTGCGAGACATATGCGTCGCATTTTGTGAGGGGCACATACGTGCGAGGCATATGCCTCGCACTTTGTGATTAGAATGGTGTGCGACGTGTATGCGTCGCACTTTACTGGCACGCGGTGAGTATCACGTCCTGTGGAATTTTTTAGTAGTAAATTAACAGTATAAATAAACAAATCAGCAAGATTTGTATCGGGTAAAACTGTTAGTACTAATAATGCATAGGGCAGAACTTTATTTTACTGTATCTTCCTAAAAAATAAGTTTTCATTAACTTATATAGCGTGAAAAACTATTTTGAAAATTAGTGTTTATTTTTTTATATCTATTTAATATAATATTAAAGTCAATGTGAGAAAAAATTATAGATTTTCTTATTTTATTAAATAGTTTTTTTTAATTTTCCCTCCAGTCACCGACGCCATGTAGATTTAACCTCAGTATAAGGGGGCGGCCAACGGGCCGAACCCCTCACCAACCTGGCTCTTTACTGATGGTGGGTAACATCGCGGTTTCTTGATTTTTAATTGTGCTGTAGTTATACTTTATAAGTTTTCTTAGTACGCGATACCAACGGATATTTCTGGAGAATTTCAAAAATGTGATTGATAGAAAAAATTCCACTGATATTTTTCCACTCCCTGTTCGGTTTATTTCTATGGTAAGTAAATAAACAAATTAGGATATAACCTTAATTCTATTGTTCACATTAGGACACGAGAATGAAAACTCTGTAAAGACCATTTGAATTTGGCTCGAAAAATCATATTATTGTTATTATTTATGATTCAGTGCCAAATTCAAATGGTATTTATCAAGATATCATTTTCATTTCTGCAACGTAATGTGAAAATCATTTTACTCGCACTACATGCTCGCATGTTACCCGCATACGTGCGACTCGCACGCCGTGCGAGACATATGCGACCACATGGAAGACACATCTGCTTGGTGATATGAACTCACATAATGCGGCCTTATCCGCACGCGTGCGACCCATCAATATCGCACTGTGTAGGCATTTTGTTATCTGGGGCCTGACGAAATAATTTTATAACAAGTTTTAGAATTTTTTTCTTTTTTTTTAGTAAATTCCCTCAGTTCGACATCTGTATTTTACTAGTTTACGTGTTATTTTACGAGTTTAGATATACATAATCACAGTGCATAATATAAATTTAAAGATAAAAAAAGTATCAAATGTTGTTATCATAAATTAGACCTTTTACGCTTAACTTATATATGCTTAATTTAGAACTGCAAAAACATATATTTATATCGCTTTAATATTTCATAAATGTGAATACCAGGTGTATGAGCTTAAATCCGCTGTTTGCTCAGAGATGGCGGTAGTGAACATATTTAGCTACAATAGAAACGTCATGCTTTTTTTTGTGTGAGTTCGACACCTGGCTACATAAATCAGTGCACATATTCAGTTTTTTTATACAACAACATAAATTTTTCCTTGAGTAATCATGTCTAGTTTTGTGCCAGAAAAGGAGCACTTGCGGGAAGCTCTACTTTTATGCTTCAATTTGAAGAAATCGGCTGCCGAATCACATCGAATGCTTGTGAAGGCCTATGGTGACAGTGCTTTATCGGAAACAACTTGCAGAGACTGGTTTCGTCGGTTCAAAGACGGTCATTTTGACTTGAGTGACAAAAAGCGTGAAAATCGGCCCAAAAAAGTTGAGGACCATGAATTACAGGCTCTTTTGGATGAGGACTATACACAAACACAAAAAATGCTTGCCGAACAGTTAGGTGTTACTCAACCGACCATTTCCATGCGTTTACATGCCATGGGAAAGATCCAAAAAATGGGAAAATGGGTACCCCATGAATTGAACGATAGGCAGATGGAGCGACGCCAAAACACATGTGAAATCTTGCTTGCTAGACACAAAAGAAAGTCGTTTCTGCATCGTGTGGTGACTGGAGACGAAAAGTGGATTTATTTTGAGAATCCGAAACGAAGAAAATCGTGGGTCGATCCCGGACAACCATCAACTTCTTTCTCAAGACCTAATCGCTTTGGACGCAAGACGATGCTGTGCGTTTGGTGGGATCAGCAGGGTGTCGTCTACTATGAGCTATTAAAACCTGGTGAAACTGTCGATGCTCACCGCTACCACCAACAACTAATCAAATTGCGCCCTGCTTTGCGTGAAAAAAGGCCAGATTATGAAGAAAGACATGAGAAGCTGATTTTTCTTCGCGACAACACCCCATCGCACACGTCAAAAATGGCCCAAAACTACTTAAAAACACTCAACTGGGAGGTGCTACCTCATCCCGCTTATTCACCAGACCTGGCCCCTTCTGATTACCACCTGTTTTCGTCGATGGGTCACGCGCTCGCTGAACAACATTTCGATTCGCACGAAGACGTCGGAAAATGGCTTGACGAGTGGTTTGCATCGAAAGATAGACTTTTTTGGCGTGGTATACACAAATTGCCCAAAAGATGGGGAAAATGTATAGCAAGCGAGGGAAAATACTTTGAATAAAGTTTATTTTATTTTCTGCAAAAAAAACGACCTTCTTTTGCCTAAAAAACAGCGGATTTAAGCTTATACACCTGGTATAATCGAAAAAGTTAATGAATTCTTATATTTCATTTAAATTTAAACAAGATAATTGGGCGAAAGTCGATCAGCGCTGTAGTTTCAAAATTACCCCGCTGAGTCAAATTGGGAACTATAATCATAACAATCGTGTCATGCCCCTGATGAAATCCCAAGTGCCACAATGCAAAAGAGCCAAGAAAATTCATAGTAGTTGTAGTTTATTGCTTGTAAAAGTATACAAATACCTTATAGCAAAGGAGATACCTGTTTCACCAAAATTATTAAATCATACCGTACACTAAAAAAAATAAAAAAATTGTACCAGTTAGAATGGTAAAATTGCCAACAAAAAATGGGTGCAATTTCACTACTCTGATTATGGGGTGAATACCACTTGCAATTTAGAATATCCAACCAATCTTGTAACTTTACCACTTTTAGACTGATACTATAGCAAGGCATTGTAGAAGTACAGTTTCTGCTTGTGAATCTGTGACTTTCAGAGTAGGTAATTAATGGACCTACTTTCAGAGTGTTGAATTTCTTGAAGCTGGTAAAAGTACAGAAACTGTTAAAAATTCCTTTTTCAAACGCAATTTCACGTCTTGAAATTTGATAAAAAAGAGTGTTTCGGAACGGTATAAATTATGGAAAAATTTATTTACAAAATTGATAAAAAATATAGTTAAAGGATGTATTTAAAAAAATAAATTTATTTATATTCGTATATATGTCAATTTATTTTTTTGATAACTACGTAGCATGCCATCACTCACATTTCTCATGTAGATGCTAAAGTCACCATGTTGCATAAAAAAACGAATATTTTTGGTTAGGATGCCATCACCTACAAATCCACAATGTTCACAATGCATTGTAATTTTACAGAATCTGTCTGGAAACTTAAGTAACCTAAAATTTGAATTCCATACTAAAAGTGGATAATCGTTCTTGTCAGTGAAAACGTTACTTTGGCAGCAGGTAATAATCGGACCTACTCTGAAAGTGGTAAAATTACCAGAAATTTTTCTTACAGTGTAGTTGTATATCACATCACTCAGAACACTCATTTCGCTCATTCATTCAGGCAGAAGGAACGCAGTTTACAGCAATTAGCAATATACAAAAAAAAATTTCTTATCAGGTACTTATCAGGATTCGCTAGTAACGCTTCCACATTAGTAAGTTCATTTATAAGTAAGTAATGGGATCGTAAAGAGGTATATATGGGACATGAGAATAAAATATGTTCTACATTATCGAATTCTTGCTTGTTACAAATTGCACAGAGGTATTCTGGGCCGAATTTATATATGTTTTTATTGCATGAGAAAGTAAAGCATCGATACGTTGACAAACGTAATTGTGCAATAACTCCTGTTTCTTGAAAAAAAGAACGTAAGGAAAGGTAAGGCGTAGTACTATCTGATAAAGACATAGGACTCTGCACTTGGATGGATTGCGTTAGTTGGTATTTGATAATGTCCTGATTCTTCAAATGTTTGAAATATGTTTGAAGCAAATTGTCTTTATTTCTTATCCAAAATGCCGAATCAAGGTTACTCCTAATGTTCTCTTGGCCTATAATTTTTGAAATATTTGCAACTTGAGAGGCGCAATTGTATTTAAATTAATTTGTTTCGCATTTTATCCGTTCTAGTTTCCTTAAATAAAATATTCTTGGCAAACGGTCGCTTTTCATTTGGAGAATTTGAACAATACATTTCCAGGTGAAAGACAGAACTCTATAACTTAATTTCACCCGGACGATCTCCAGCCTGAGTGCTTTATTTTGAAAACTTCTCGGTAAATGCAGAAGCCTTTTAAAAAGGTTGATTGTGTGACTTTTATATCTCCAATATATCTTAATCCCCACACTGGAGCACCGTAAAAAAAGTTGATTCTACCATCCTACCGAACCGTTTGACCTTGGTTTCCCATGAGTCCGTCCTCGACTTTGCAAGGACTGCCATAAGACAGTTTCTGACTCTAATTTTGCTTTATAAATTAAATCCTGAGCTGCTTGAAAGTCTAGTGCTACATTTGAAATGGGAACACCAAGTTATGGATACGTGTTTACAGTCTTAATTTCCTTCTTAGTAAACTAAGTAAACTTAGGTTCAAATTTTAAACTTCTACCACATTTTTTGAATGTAACTATTTTTTTTTTAATGTTGATTTTCAAGTCATTTATCTGACAGGACTCAGCCAAAGCCTCTAGTTTTTTTAAGTCGATTTTTGAGAACGCAAAGATTAAAAGATTATTCGAGAAGCATAATTATCTTCTGAAATATGATATCTCAGGGTGGCCGCTGGACCGGGAAACCGGGAGATGACCGGAATGTTTTGAGAGCGGGAAATGGCAGTGAATTTACTTTTGACAGGTATTTTTACAAGTTTTTAAAAGAAAAATCTATCCAATGACTTGAAATATCACAAATTTCATATCACAAGATATATAATGCAATTTGAAATAAGTTTGATTTCAACTTTTTTTAAATGCTAAGTTGAGCTGTTAACTTTTTCAATTATGAAATCATTCAGTGTACAATGTGGACTTTTTAAATCTTTTACCATCAAAATTTTCCATTTAACATATTAATTTTTAAGGGTACATTTTCAATTAAAAGAATGTTAATATATTTTGAAACTGATATTTTTTGACAAAAAATGTTTTAAGTTGATCAGCTGTGAATATAAATTAAAAAATGATTTCAAAAATTAAACTGTAGTTCGTGTATTCGAAATTGAACAATAATTTATTCATTTTATAGGGCGATTCTGAATCTGATAAAATTAAACAATTTACAGATTTTGACATTAAAAATTGAACTGTTTCAATTCGAAAACCTTAGTAGTTAATCAAAGGTAAACTTCCGATTGAAAATTTATAAACTATCTGTTGTTTGAGTCTAAAATATACCATTTTTAACGAGTTGAATTTGAAAATTTGTAATCAAGAAAAAGAATAATTTTTTAATAATCAGCAATGTTTGACTGTTTATTTGAAATGAACAATTATAAATGAAATATTCAAAACTAAACAATTTGAAACTGAATTTTTCGAAACAGAAAGCCTTGAATCGTTAAAATTTCGGAAAGCTAAACCTAAACTTTGAACGTTACATTATTAATTTTAATTGTTTTAATTTAAAAAAAAAATGTATTTGTGAGTGAACATGTTGAATTTTCATGTGTAAATATCAAATAAAAAATGTATATTGATTTTTATTTTGAAAAATTTATTTAAACAGAATATTTAAAAATATTCTAAAACGAAAGCAAATTTTGATGAATAAATAAAAATTGAACAGTTATAAATTTGGAAAAAATTGAAATAAGTTTAAGAGATATTGAGAAGTTTTGAAAAATTTTCAAGAATAACTGGAAATTTGCGAAGATTCAAAAAATTGTAAAATAAAATGTATATTTTCGAAGCTTTTAAAATAAAATTATGTAGCTTTTTAAGGATTTTGAAAGGTTTCAAGATGATAAATTTTTTCTTTAAGGTTCCTGGGAAAATTTAATTAATTTTTCAGTAAAAAAGTATAGTCTTAAGAGAATATTTTAAAACATTTCAAAACAGGTTTTGATGCATAAATAACAATTGAAAAATTATTTATTTACAACGATTTAACATTGAAATAATTAAGCTTCTAATTTAAAAAGTGTTCAATTTAAGAAATTGTAATCTTTCAATTTTTAATGTTTCTAACTTAAAATTGCGTAAAACGATATAAATTTGAAAATGTATACATTTTTGTATTCATTCTTCAATTTAGAGCATTGAAAATAATATAGTGCATTTATAATTAATACAAATTTTGATTCATTAAAACGATTACTTCAGACAAATAATTTTTTAAGAACAAGAAAAAGTCTGCCTCAGCCCGAATTTGAACCGAAAGTATGAATATCGCAAAGAGTGGAAATATACGCCTAAATTTTGCTGTTTAAAAATAATTCTTTTATAGTTTATACTTGACTTAGAAGATTTTAGGGCTATTTTATACGTGTTGATTAATAATTATGCGCCTGAATAGAGATTGAAGGATGTAAGCGGACAAGTATAGAAAAATATAGAAAAGGATAGGAAAACATAAAATGGGACAGGTAAATATATAGGGAAGCGGATTCACAAGGAAGGGTTGAAACGAATAGGTAATTCATTTTTAGTGAAAGGATTGAAGGAGATAGAGAATGATTATGACCCATACCCTATATGTACGTGATAGGTGGCCAGAATAATAATTTAAGTACGCCGCAGTTAGATGAGGATAAAAATACGGATAGAGATTGTAGGGTTCAAATGCATAAGTATAGAAATAGATAGGAAAATATAAAACGGATAGATAATTATTAAAGCGGATAGATTTTATCAATAAGATATTGATTCACGAGGATACACGGATACAGAAGGATTGAGGAGTAAAGAAGACGTATTTGAACGGATATATATAAGTTTGTCATAAGGACAACCGCCGGATTTCGCTGGGAGCAGGTGCTAATCTGAAAAAGTGCAGCCGCTCCCAGCGAAATCGCGGTAAAATTTCAGCTGCAACCACGTCTCACGACCGTGAGATAGGTGGTTACACTCTGCGATGAATTCCATACGATGATCTGGCAAAAGTCTCGTGCAACCTGAGGACATGGAGCGACCCAAGGACGACCGTCTTCTGCATTTTCTCCGCAAGTGTCTTAGCATTTTCTTGACACGCAGGGATGCTTTTCCGGCTATTAACCAGTGAAACCTTGGCACCTCCAAGAGCGCCGATGATCAAGACGATTAGCTTATCGGAATATTCCGGGTATAGCCGTCGCAACTCCCTTATAAGTTCTTTAGACCTCTCTTTCTGTTCATTCTCCTTGGCTATAATTTTTTTGTCAGCCGGTGCCGAAAATTCGAAAACGAACATGGTTCGATTCTCGAAGTCAAGAAGAACTATGTCAGGCCTCGACTGTGCAACATAAACAATTGTCGAGAATGTGAAGTTCCTGTATATCCGACACTTCTCATTCTCGACAATCGACTCTATTTCCCTAGGAGCGTTAAGCGGAGCGGTATTTGGGCTGATACCGTAAGAGTGACCGAAATGGTAATAAAGCACTCTTAGTGCCGCATTGTGCCTTTGGATGTAGGTCGTTCCCGCATGAGTTGGACAATCAGATAGTATGTGTCCTAGATGCTCGGGGTGTGCATGACACGCTCTGCAGCTATCATCGGGAATGTCTTGGCTCAAAATGTGGCCACGGTATGCTAGAGTGGAAATGACACCGTCTTGGCATGCCAAAATGAAACCCTCCGTGTCCGACTTCAATCCGGGTGATTTAAGGAAAGCAAACGTTAGCTCATACGACATCGAAAGATCCTCCACATTTCTGTGGAAGATACCGTGCATCTTCTTCTCTAGGAGCTGTTCGCGGAAGTTTTTCTCCTGTGCTTTCTTAACCCTTCAGTAGTCGCGGCCGATCTGACAGATCGCGCGAAGGTATTTTTTGTTCCCCCACAGATAAGGTTGGCGGCCCTGCGCTGTACTTCCCAGTAGCTTCCTCACGAACGAAGGGGAAGGGTTTGGTGTTGTCTCGTTCTCCGTGACGTGTGTCAGTGGCGCTCTGTGGCGCATTTGATCTGAGAGATCGCCGCGACTAACATCGTAAGTTTTCCTAATGTTGATAATAAATTATTTTTTTTCTTATTCATATTATTACATCAGCTGTGGCGATTTGCATTGCCTACTTTTTGTGTAAAGTTACTATATTGATGGTTTTACCTACTGTGATCTCTCAGATCGCCGCGACTAATATTGACTGTAATTTTTTTTTTCAGTAACATGGATCGTAGGACGTATTCAGTGGAAAATGATATTGAAGAAATAGTGCGTATGCTGCAAGACAATGATAATGATGATAACGATGATGGAGAGGGCTCGTTTGAAGAATCAGACACAGATGAGGACGTTAGAGATGAAGATATTGAGCGTGAAAGGGACTCTGACAGTGAAGATTCTTTTGAAGAGGAAAGTGTCGATGAAGAAGATGCATTTTTCGTTGCCCACCAAAAGCAAATGAATAGAATCATAAATACATGGAAATGGAAAAAAACTCCTTACAATCAAGCAAGAAGGCGTGGACAACAAAACATTTTACATCACCTTCCTGGGGTGACAGGTGCTGCGAAAAATGTGAATACGGTTCAGGGTGGGTGGAACCTATTGATTGATGAGCAAATATTGAACGAGATTTTGTTATGTACCAATAAATATATGTCAAAAATTCAAGACCAATTCACCAGATCAAGGGATGCGAAGCTGATAGATATGGTTGAGCTGAAAGCTTTTATAGGGCTTTTGTACCTCGCCGGAGTTTACAAAGGAAGCCGCCTAAATTTAGAAGAGTTTTGGAGCGCCAAAGGGGGAGTTGAGCATTTCAGATTTACCATGGGTTTGCGTCGATTTCGATTCATTATTCGTTGTCCTCGTTTTGACGACTGGGAAACAAGACAAGAGAGAAGAGCAGTTGATCGCCTTGCAGCGATTAGAATGTGTTTTGAACGTTACGTCGAGAACTGTAAAAAATACTACTGCCCTGACGAAAATCTTACGCTAGATGAAATGCTCGTTGCCTTCAGGGGTAAGTGTGTTTTCCGCCAGTATAATCCAAAGAAACCTGCTCGTTATGGAGTAAAAATTTTAAATCTCGCTGATGCCAGGACCGCCTACACACTCAATATGGAAGTTTACGTAGGAAAGCAGCCCGAAGGGCCTTTTAAAGTAAGTAACCAGGCAGTTGATGTAGTGAAGCGTTTGGTTCAACCTATACAAGGTTCTGGGAGAAATTTAACTACTGACAACTGGTTTACCAACTACAGCCTCCTAGATGATTTGAAAGCTATGAAGTTGTCTATCGTTGGCACCCTAAAAAAAAATAAGCCCCAGATACCATTTGCTTTCAAAACTAAGCGAAGGGACCAATATTCAAGCCTATTTGGGTTCCAGAAAGATGCAACGCTCGTTTCATATGCTCCCAAACCCGACGAGAGTATCGTTCTCTTATCTAGCTTACACTTCGATGCTAAAATTGATGCTGCAACCGGTGAACAAAACAAACCAGAAATCATAACCTTTTATAATCGAACAAAAGGCGGTGTGGATACCGTGGACAAAATGTGCACATCGTATAGTGTTGCTAGAGGGACCAAACGTTGGCCAATGGTCATATTTTTTCTATGTTGAACACAGCTGGAATAAACAGCCAAATTTTATTCACCATCAACAGAAATAAAGTCCAAAGCAGAAGGGCTTTTCTGCGACAACTTGCATTTTCACTTATTGAGGAACAACTAGAAAGAAGAAGGACTGCAAACACTGGACTTCCATTGACCATTTCCCGCGGATTGAAGAGAGCTCACTCAGACCATACAAGTACATTGAGCACCAGTAGTCGGAGCACCAGTGCACCGAGTACCAGTACACTGAGTGCCAGTAGTCCAAGCACCAGTGCACCGAGTAACAGCGCACTGAGTACCAGAACATCGGAATTTGCGAAACCTCCTGAAGCGACTGAAAAACGATTGTCATGTTCATTTTGCCACGATGAAAAGAGAAGGCGTCTCACTAGATACAAATGCCACGTCTGTGAAACACCACTTTGCCTCCAACATTCCAGGATGAGGTGCCAGACCGAGTGTAACAATGCAACTGATGAGACTGATAGTGCAACTGAAGAAGACTGATGAAGACTGTGTATGGAAGCTCTTATTATGTTTGTTTTTGCAATAAAAAAACTGAAGAAGTGCAATGAAGTAGGCACATTAGAGTTGATGATGGGAGCCATTTTTGTAGTTCATTTAATGCTCGTTTTCTAATTTTGAATTTATTAATTTTCCTTTTTTGAAATGAAAAACTTGTCTAACTAAGTTATTATTTCCTGTTTGATAAAATAAAAATTGAGCAAAAAAGGTGTGACTTATTATCCTAGTTTTCCATTGTTTACTCTAGCATTTCAAGATAAAACTTAACTAGTGTTCAAAATTCTTATGTGATTGCGATTCAAGTCTGATTTTATAGTGAAATCATCGCAGTATATCTAGTTATGTTATACAAGAGTTGAATACCAAAAAGAAAAACGTCAAAAAAGAAAAAAATGCAAATTATCAAGATGAAAGCAAGGTCCTGGTTCCTCTAGGTTTTAAACTAAAAATTAGCCATAAATTTATTTCTTAGATTGTTTTCTGCTACTTCCGGCCTCTAAAATCATGTACGCACTTAGTGTCAGTAGCTAAAACTCAAATTTGAACAAAAATGTAAGTTTTCAAAAATTTGATCTGTCAGATCGCCGCGACAAATATGACCTGTAAAATAGCCGCGACTACTGAAGGGTTAAGGGGGGATCCTGCTTTAAGAGGCCTAAAAAAATCGTTTTTGTGGGGATTTTTTCAGGACAGAAAAAAATAAGCAAGTCTAGCGAACTTTTTAGAATATTTTAATACATATTCGAACATGATAAAAATAATTTTTTGAGAGAAAAATATTCAAACGCAGCTGATTTTTATGCACATTTGTGCAGCACCTTGCAATTGCATTCTGCAATCGGCGGGAAAGATGGAACTCGTAATTTTCGTCGGAAATGAAAAAACCAAAACAAAAAATTAATTTTCATATATTTTTCTTCTATGTGAACTAAGAAAAACCCGAAAAAATGTGAAATAAACATTTTTTCTCAAGTTTGAAAAAAATTTGCTGTTTGCCACGTAAAAAAAATCATTTCAACTTGCTAAAAAAGTGGTTTAGAAATTTTTTTCATGAATCTTTTTATTTCAAATAGAAGAGAATAAAAAACTGAAGCTAATAAGCCTTAGTTCGTTTTGATTGGTCGTCCAGTTTTCTTGCAATCACGCCCGCCAGTTTAGAAAAATCGTAAAAACGAAAACTCGAGAAAACGCGCTTCAAAGGTTTTAAAGTTTACGGTCAGAAAAACTGTTAATTTTCTATTACTTACAGTAATAATATCTAATCAGCTATTCCTGCTACACTTTTACGAATTCAGAATATTGTTTCGATGGACCGTTGAACATTTTCAGGTACATAGTTCGGAGTTATTAGACCGAGGTGTGGAGCACGCGCTCCATCTGCCCGAGTGCTCGTATACCTTCTCGACACCCCACCCACCGCATTTAGTACTGTATCTTTGAAAATAATGCGAATCAGCCTCTATTATTTTAGATACATATTCTTAGATATATTAGGAATAGATTCAAGCAATAAAAAAAAATCGATTTTTTGAGCATTCTAAAGCAGGATCCCCCCTTAATCCGGGCTTTCAGGAGTGAGTACTCGAGATGGATAAGATTTGATGCACTTTGCTTATCCCTGATATTGAAGTCAAGGCCGAGTGTTTTAGCAGCCTCCTCCGCTGCTTTGTAGAGGAACGCCCCTTTGCCCACTTCTTCGTGTTTCCAGACCATTTTAAGAAGAGGGTCTTGTCCATTTGCGACTATATGTGCTGTACCCAAAATAATCCTGTTGTAAAGATATTCAAGATTTATAATTCCGCGACCACCTTGACGGCGTGAGATGTAAAGTCGCGGAACAAAAAATAATTTAACAAAATAATAATAATATAATAAAAATATATATATATAAATAATAATAATAATTAATAATAATTTATAATAATAATTTTTTTTTATAATTTAACAATCGACCGATAGTCTGTCTTCCAACAATATATAAATGTCTTACAGCTATCATAGCAGATAAGGTATATTCTCACTGCGACGAGAATGACATCCTTACAGTAGAACAAAAAGGATGTTGTAAAAACTCGCGACGCAGTAAAGATCTAGTCACCATAGACGCTGTTGCCATGACGCAAGCTCGTAAACATCAAAGAAACTTGCACATGGCATACATTGACTACAAGCAAGCGTTTCCTTCCGTACCACACGACTATTTGCTTGAAGTCTTGAAAATATACCAAATTTGGCCACGCATCATTGACTTCCTAAGTCGTGCGATGATGCTTTGGGGTACAAGAATCAAGTATTTTGATCATGGACAATCAAGGATAACTAGATCAATACGCATTACGACGGGTATATTCTAAGGAGACTCCTTCAGTGCATTGTGGTTCTGTTTAGGGTTGAACCCATTGAGCAGAACACTAAATAGCATGTCTCATGGGTTCCGAGTACATGATAACGAGGATGGTCATCAAGTGACCCATCTTCTATACATGGATGACCTGAAGATATACGCCAGTTCCGACCAAAAACTGCAGCAAGTGATCGCTGTCACAAAGCAGTTTTCCAATTATATCCATATGGAGTTCGGATTAGATAAATGCAGAACAGTGCATTTAACCAGAGGAGAATTAGGGACCGCAGAGCTGGAGAACGATTTCGAGAATGACATCGAGGCAATGGCAGAGGGAGAGTCATATAAATACATGGGTATTCTTGAATCTAAGGGTATCCAGCATACGATAGTTAAGAAGAGCCTAACGACTGCCTTCACTACAAGACTCAGATTGGTTCTGAAGAGTTCTCTTA
>CAKNWT010324603.1:5751-27314 GCA_932066315.1 Andricus coriarius | reverse complement strand
ATTTTTTATTATTATTAATAATATTTAATTTGAATAATGCTAGAAAGTTGCGGTTTTTTCTGAAATTTTCAACTATTTGTCTACTTTTCACATAGAGTGAGTTAATAATTAATTCAATTTAGCAAAAGTAATTATTTGAAGAAATTACTATTGTTTATAACTATCTTCTTATTTATTAATGGAATATAGTTGCGGTTTGTTCTGAAATGTTTAACTTTTCATCCACTTTTTACTTAGTAAAGTATTGAATAATGCAAGTTAACAATCATAGTTGTTTGAACAATTTATAATTGTTTATAACTATCTTCTATTAGATAAAAGCTACAAAAAATGCAGTTTTTTGTGAATTCTTAAACTTTTTGTCGACTTTTCACTTAGTGAGGTACTAATTAATGCAATTTAACAAACATGCTTATTTAAACAATTGATTATTGTTTATAACTATGTTCTGTTCTAGTGATGTCAGAAAGTTCCTTTTTTTCTGAAATCTTGAGTGTTGCTTTGACTTTTTCGTTATGATTAAATAATAAGTGAACCTCAACGAGAATAATTTTTTAAATAGTATTTTACTTTTTGATGCGAATTATTTTTTCTCTTTTCCCAATGTTCGAAAAAATTAATTTAAACAAAAAAACTATCTTACACAAGAAACAAAAACAAAGAATGGTTTAGAATATTTTTCTCTCTAATGTTTTATTATTATTTTTTCACAAATAAAAAGGCAAAGCAAAGTTACAAATTTTAGAAAAATCCACAACTTGCATTAATGATTACCTCACTAAGTGAAAAGTGGGCAAAAAGTGAAAAATTTAAGAAAAAACGCAATTATCTGGCATTAATATAGATAAAGATAGTTATTAACAATAATAAATTGTTTAAACAATTACTTTTTTTAACTTGAATTAATTATTACTTCACTCTAATTGACAAATGGACCAAAGTTATAAAATTCAGAAAAAAACCGCAACTTTCTATAGTATTAATATAGAAGAAGATAAGTATAGACAATAATAACTTGTTTAAACAACTATTTTTGCTATATTGAGTTGAATATTAACATACTCCAAGTGAGAAGTGAACAAAAAGTTGAACATTGCAGAAGAAACCGCAATTTCTAGCATTATTTAAAGATGATATTATTAACAACAATAATACATTTTTTAAACAATTATTTTTGTTAAAATTAATCAACACTAACCTCTTTTCAATTGAAAATTGAATAAAAAGTGGACAATTTTAGAAAAAACCGCGACTTTCTTATCTCCATTCTAAGAGAAAAATGCTAAAAACAATAATAAATTATCATTTTAAAAAATGTATGTGTATTTGAAAAGTAATATTTTATTCGTATTTTATGGCTAATTTTGAAGAGAAATGTTGAGTTTCAACTCGATTCAGCTAAAATTGAGGATTCTGAATCAAATTTACAAAAACGTACTTTTTTATGGGAAATAAAGGTTAAACTTCATGGGGCTTGCGCCATCTCAAATATCTAAACTGATTGCTTATTTTTATTAATGAAAATAAAAATTGCCACTATTTAACCTCAAGGGTCTTAAAGGCAGAAACTTAAACTTTCATTTGAGATAAAAAGATGAAAAAATATGCGTTTTACTAAAAAGAATTTCCTATTACCAAATAGAAGAATTAAAACTCGCAAAAATTATTTATAATTATTATAATTTATAATTATTTTGATCTTAATATTGTTACTATATTATTATAATAATTTATTATTAATAGACTTTGACCAAGTTTGACTTCGGACAGACAACTTTTTTTTCGAGTGGGTACTGCAGTTGCGAAATAATGCCCTATTTATAGAAAAAAAATGTCGCTTCTCTTTGAGAAATAATTAATAGCCAATTATTTATCAATGATTCCATACAACCAATAATTAACATGTATGATTCTTTAAACAAACTCAATGAATGAATTTATCATCTGGCTATTTTCCGTCACTTAAACTTTATGTTTTAACTCGATCAACTGTTAATAATTAATTTTGTAACTTTTTTCGAAACCTGGATAACGATTAACTATTGTTAAAGATAGCCAGAAATTTCATTTGTTAAATAATTTTGATTAAACAATCATCAATTGTTATTGATTAACAGCAAGCTATGGTTGATAATTGAATTGGCTGTTAATTCCTGGGTGAAAAGTGGAATTTTTTAGTTCCTAAATACAGGAGATAATACAAATTTGTTAAAAAAAATTATTCTTAAAAATAATAACTGTCGATTGTCATTGAAATATCTCTAAAGGTTTATAAATTAGTTAATAACATTTGATTACTTTAAAGGAACAAAGCTAGTGCGTCGAAAATAGCCCAACAGTCCATTTGTTGATTAGGTTTATTTAAATAAACATCAATTGATTTTAACTGACTAAATATATGATAACTAGTTGTCATTGCCGAGTATTTTTTGGTCGATTTCGTAGGAAAAACGGTATTTATTACATCATAATTAGCTGATGTCGATAACGAATCATAAAAACTGTTTATAAAATAATAAAAAAATCAATAACTTTCATGAGTTCAATATAAAAACTCTTTTTATCCATGATAAATTGTTGAGATTTAGTCCGAATCATATGACTAATCGCAGCCAATCCCCTTGAAACAATTTTCGTGCAATTATTCCTACTTTAGTTTTCCAATTCTACGCAATGGGAACCCAATTATTTCTAGGGCCCCATGGTATTGATAATTCATTTGCAAAATATTATGCGTATTAAAAATTAAATGATTTTTTTTTTATAATTATCAATAATTTTTTATGCAATATAATATAATTTTTCAATCTAACTTTTCAGGCATCAATTCAGCATTGATGTACTTCAGGAGTATACATTTGTTTCTTCAAGCTTAAAAATTTGAATTTAGAGAACGTTTTTTGACTCTTCTGAAAAATCGTTGATATTCCGCTTGAGCTATTATGGAGATAAACACATCAAGTTTATTTATTCTCGATCGTCCAGGCGCGCATGAAACGGAAATATCAGCGTAGACAAAAACAAATCCAGAGTTCGGTTGGAGTTGAACAGAATCGAAATATGAGTGCGGGCAAAAATGGGTTAGATCACACGCTACGGGCAAAAACGAGTTAAATCTTTCACTCGTTTTTGCTCGCAGCGTGTTGGCTAATTCGTTCTTGCGCTGAGAAATAATCAACCAGCTTTTGCTCCGACTCTTTTCTTAGTCCGCTTTTGCTATCAGGCCCTCAAGTAAATTTAAGGTCATTTATGAATACTTGAAAGTCTTTAAATGGTCATAATATTATTATTAATACGATTGAGGGAAATCAAACATTTTTGCAGTAATCAAGTTGTTTGCAACCAATAATTTTCTGATTATCTGTGTGACCGAAGGAATGTTGTTATAATATCTGCAGAAAACTATCCTTAAAGTAACAATAATCTGAATTTAAATGTAGCGGTGTTAGAAATCTCTTTCCATCACCTGCTTAAGAAAATCGAACATTTTTTGAAGTAGTAGAGTTCAGGACCCAATAATATTTTGGAAAAATGAGTGCCCGAGGATATGATGTTCTAAAATCTTCAGAAAACCAATAGTAAAGTGTCAGCAATCTGAATTTACTTGGAGAGGTGTTAGACATTTTTTTCGTTCCCTGCAGTAAGCAAGTTTTTTGGACCCAATGATTTTTGGCTAACCTTCTTGACAAAGAAGATGATGTTCTAACATCTATAACAACCTACCTTCGCCTTTAAACTAATTTGAATTTACTTGAAGGGGTATTAGACATTTTTGTCTATTGCATACTGAGGGAGATCGAAGACTATTTACATAAATCAAGTTCTTTGGGCCCACTAATTTTTTATCAACTAAGTGACCAAGAGGATAATGTTCTAAACTCTTCAGAAAACCACTTTCAAAGTGAAAACGATCTGAATTTACTTGGAGGGGTGTCAGAAGTTTTGTTCCTTCCCGTCTTAGGGAAATCGAAATAATCTTTAAGTAAACAATTTCTTGGAATTCATTGATTTTTGAATAAACTTAACCCGCCATCATGGGGGTTGGGTCTGGGAGACCCGGCGCATTTTATTTTGCTTGAAGTTCGGTTACTATGCGTACAACGTTGCTGTTCTTCTTAGTAGCTGGAGCTGCATATTAGTTTTTTATTTTGGTGTAGCCCGGATTGAATTGAGAGATCCTGAAAATAAGCCATTACATCTAAAAAATTTATTTGTAAAATTAATAGAAAACATTTTTATTTATGTATGCGATCGGGGCAGACATTTCGACTCCATTACAGATACACGTCTACTCCGATCGCATACATAAATAGGAATGTTTTATATGAATTTTTCAAATTCAAAATTCCCATATGGTGGGTAATTTTTAACCCGGCGTCATGGGGTTTGGGTCTGTGAGACCCGGCACATTTTATTTTGCTTGAAGTTCTGTTACTATGCGTGCGAAGTTGCCGTTCTTCGCAGTAGCTGGAGCTGCATATTGCCTTTTTTTATTATTAAAGTACTGGTGTAATTCACATCTAATAAGCGGGTCTATATAACCCACCCCTACGTCCGTGTTACAATTTTCGACCCCCATAACGCCGGGCTAAGGACAAAAAGGATGACGTTCTAATTTTTAATCTACTAAGTGTTTAAGTGGAATATTCAATAGTCTTCAGAAAACCATTGTTCCAATTACCGAGTTTATCAAAAAAACATTGGGTCCAAAGAAGCTGATTAATGCAAACAATTTTCGAGTTCCCTTGGTAGGGGTTGTAAAAAATTGTCTAACACCCCTCCAATCAAATTCAGATCAGTTTCATTTTGAGAGTGGTTTTTTGAAGATATGGGAACATAATTCTTTTACGAGGGGATCATTATGTATGCTTTTTTTTGTTTGGATTGATACTCTCCTCAATGAAAGGTACCTACTAGAGGTCTTCTTTGAAAAATCAATAAGACACAATATTAAGCCATTTTGGAGGAAAATTCATTTGAAAAATTACGAATGTATGGTAATAGAGCCGACGTAAAAGTATTTTCAAGCATGATGGTTGCTCGTATGCGCGCATCAATGCGCAGCTGCAGATAATAAGCAAGACGCCGAGAAATTTTCGCTCCCTCGCAAAATCGCGTTTATAATGAAAAAGAGTTTGTCTGAGTTTTCCATGTGTTTAATTCGCAGTGAACCATGAAAGTTTTGATTTCCAGCGAAAGGAAAATAAAGGAAGGTAAGTTTGCGTTGTATATTACAATTATAATTTCTTCTCCTCGACTCTGATGCAGTTGCCCTGGCGGATTGGCTGAACGCAAGGGTTACGCAAAACGTGTAGTTGAACATCAATTTGTTTCTAAAGTTTTCTCTATGTATGAACCTATAAACTTTAACCATTTATACATGAATAAAGTAATTGTAGTTGTATTATTTGCACTGTTTTATAATTGCTTCTGCTCGACTCTAATGCATACTTAATCTAAAAAGACATTCCGGCATAATTGTGTATATTTTAATTGAGAATTTCAAGAACAGATTATTATCTGCCCTTTGATCTTCAAAAACGACTTATCTGGATTTATAATAAACAAATCCTTGATAATCAGTAAACAAATTTGGTTGTCTATGCTATCAATTTTTCTGGGCTTCTCAATTGGGTTTAGCAAAAAAAATAATTTTAGTGCATATCAAAAATATACTATTTTGATTCAATTTTACATAAGATTTTTGATTTTACAAATTCCGAATATTACAAAATGCCTTACTTTTAAAAATGAGCAATCCTTCATTTCAGCACCCAGAATAGTTTTTATGCATGAGATTCCAGATATAGAAATAGGTCAAAGGCAAGTAATATTTACTTTACGAAGAATGAAAATCATTATTAATTTTTTACTACACTAAGGGACAAAAATTTTTGCCAATTATCCTCCATCACGTCAGATTTCGTCCCTAACCTCAAAAAACGTGAAAATCGCTGTTTTCAGGTGAAACATGATTTATACCTATGAAAGGTGGTCATGTCCTATGCTTTCGAGGTCGCTGAGTACGAATTCTGAGTCATTGTGGTTTTATGACGTCACGATTTGGCCCTAACCTCAAAAAAAAAAATTAATTGGTAATTTTATGTAAAATATGTATTATTTTAATGCACAGTAGTCATAGCCTATGTTTTCGAGGCTGCTGATTACGAATTCGGAGCCGTTGTGTACTACGGTCCCAGCCTTTAAACTTTGATGCGTTACTTCGGAAAAACTCTTAACCCAACAGACCAGACTCGCCAGTCGTCCAAATCCTCGGTCAGCGTAAATTGAAAGCAAGTCAAAAATCAGTTGATGCTGTTGACAGCATTGTACAGATAACAACTGTGCAAACCAGCAATTCGCACGTTCTCGCACTGCATAATTGTATGTTTGGATATCAGGTCATGCATGCATTTTTGTTATTTTCTCTCAGTATGCCAACGGCCATACTACGCTGGAAGCACCAGTTCCCGTTAGATCACTGAAGTTAAGCAGTTTTGGGCGCGGTTACTACTTGGATGGGTGACCGTCTGATTCTACTGCGTTGCTCTTGGCGGTCGTGGGTGTGGTGAGCCCACACTTGTAGTTATTTACTACAAGAAACTATCCACCTAAAAAACACTACCCGAATCGGGTAGTGTCACGCTTACCCCTTGAGGCTCGCCGAAAGGGAAATAGCTTAATGATATACATGATCTTGTTGCTTGAACGAGTGACGAAATCCTGTTACTCCGACAGATTCTGTGAACGATGGCGACTGCCCTGAAACGGGATGTGTAGAATGATTCGTATCACTATCTATTGGAATAAAGAAGCCAGTAGGAGTGATACTGTCTTGCAGGGTTGCATTAGGGTGTGAGGATGAAACCGTAGTGTGTCCGACGACGAGTTGACTTTGTCCTCGTCAAAGTCGGAAAGCCTTAATACATTGCCCTGGGGAGTAATGAGGGTTATCATCCCCAGGAAGGAAGACTCACCTGCGATCGACCGTTGACAATTCTGTCAGCGGCATCAACTGACTTTTGACTAGCTTTCAATTTTCGCTGGACGAGGAATCGGACGAGTGGCAAGTCTGCGGTCTGTTGGGTTTAGAGTTTTCACGAAGTTACATATCAAAGTTTAAAGGCTGGGACCGTGATACCGAACGGATTTAGGATTTGTACTCAGGAACCTAGGAAACATAGAATATGGCCACTTTGCATTGAAAAAATACATGCTGCACATAAAATTACCAATTTATCATTTTTTTGAGATTAGGGACGGAATATGATATCATAGAAACACAACGGCTCCGAATTCGTACTTAGCGACCTCGAAAACATAGAATATGACCACTTTGCATTGAAAAAATACATGTTTTACATAAAATTACTAATTCAACGGGATTTTTTAGGTTAGGGACGAAGCGTGACGTCATAGAACCACAATGACTCCGGATTCGTACTCAGCGACCTCCAAAACATAGGATATGTGATGGGGCAAAACGGACCCCGGATTCGGATTCAGCGACCTCAAAAACGTAGGGTAAGCCTGTTCTGGTTACTAGGGTAGACAACTTTTTTTGTTGTGGAGCTGTGTTATAATCATAGTATTGGCATGTAATAAGTAGTTAACGATGTTCTATGCATATAGACATAACCTCAAAATTAAATTTCCTAGTATCTTTAAAATATTTGATGAAATCGAGAAAATAGCCACGTAAATATAACAGAATTTTATAGAGAATCTAAGTATTATTTTTAAACGTTGAATATGTAATTGTTTATTTGGAATTAGTGTTTTAGAGGTTTTTTTGTTCTTTTTACATAATAGTATTGTTATGTTGATTCAGTCTTTATTTTGTTTCTCAACGATTCTTTATACAATTATTTTCGTGGTTGTTTTATTAAAACTTAGACTTTTTGAATAAAATAACTATAGCTTGCTCGTTTCCAATAAAACCCATACGATTACAATTTTAGAGAATATTTTTGGGGAAAAATAAGCCATCAATAATAAAGATGGTATCGTAAACTCAATTTTAAATATTATTCAATTTTGAGGTGATGTGTACCCATGGAATATGGCTCTTGTTACACGCAGCAATATTCCCAAGCTAATACTAGTAATGTTTCCTGTACTCGTCTTGAATTTCAGTGAAGATCACGATTTATTCTTCAAAGTTTTTGCCGTAAGTTCATTATCATTTTATCTGTTTGCTTATACTCTTTTGTGTCAAATATACATTTCACGAAAATCCATATTTTTAATAAGAACTAATTTCATGTACATTTTTAATGTTTCAGCATACCACTACTGATGAGGCTGTAAAGAAGGGAATTTCACCACATCCTGTCTTGGTTATAAAAGGTGTGTAATATCATGATATTTATTTCCTGATATAGTTCACATAACCTTTAATCTTCCATAGATTATACTTTGGCTATTTCCTTTTTTAGGATTTTAGAAGTGACACTTTCTTTTAATTCTGATAAATACCAATCCTAAAATTAAAAATTATAAACCTACATTTTTTGCCTTTTAGAATGTTATTTCAGTCACAAAATATTGCTCGTACTTGAAACATTTTTTCTAATAAAAAAATTATTTTCACAGGCAAGACGATTTTTGATGAAACCGCCTCATTGATTGGTTTTCTGGAAAAAGGCGAATTTTTTCAAGTAAAAAACTTCCAAGATGAAATTTACATCACTTTCCTCAGCTATTATTGCTTTGGATACGGTTATCTTGAAAAACTCGCTAAAACATTGGAATTCATTCAGAGGTATATGCAGTTTCCATAATACGTAAAGCTATATGTTATACACTTGTTTTACGTATGAAACATCTGTAAATTGATATTTCTATTTTTAATTATATATTTTTATAGGATAATGTTTGAAATCAATCCACAACCACAGAAAGACAAAAGGGCAACTGGGGCTAAAAGAAGGTCACATATGATATGGATGTAAAAAAACTCGGAGACGCGTTAAATGATTTTACAAATAAGTTTCAGGGTTTTAATCTATTTTGCATTGTAAGTGTTTAAATACTACATTTATATAGAACGTTTTCTTGTCTTTTTTCGGAAAGGATGCTTGTCAAATGACAAGCAAAACGTGCTTTAGTTTTTTAATTTAATTTAATACTACATGTATATTATAAATTAAAAGCTTATAAAGTTCTAACTGAAGACTAATACGTACATGAAGTTTCACAAACAAAAAATGAGTTTTAAACGGGGAAAAACTCCTTTATATTTAAAATGATGTTTCCATATTCTTGTATAATTTTATATGCAGTTAATGAATTTCCAATAAATATTTTGTTGGGAACCTAGATAGTTTTATTAAAGATATTTTGTTAAATGCTATATAAATTATTCATAAAGTTTGGGTTTTTCAAAAATGTTTATTAAAATCTATCTGGGTTCCTAAAAAAGTTTTTGTATTGAAATTCCTTAACTGCGTATTCTATTTTTTCGAAGTACGGCGGTTTCAATTACCGTTATTGAGATTTCAATTACAATCATTTGAAATTTTAATAACACATGTTTTTGAATTCTTAAATACAAGTAATTAAAATTTCAAACACTTGTGTTTGAAATTTCAAATACATGTAATTGAAATTTTAATTACGGTAATTGCATAAAACTTCACAAGGATGTAATTGAAAATTCAAACAGATATTTCTAACAGTGTAGACGGAAGGTTGCGCGTTTGGTTCTCGCTATCCGTACTTTTTTTATTGATCAAATTACTTATTTAATCCATCTCTACATGATGATTAATCAAATTATGCCATTTAATCATTTCTTAACCATTATTTTCAATTTTCTGCAGAGGCCAAAGTTTCCTCAATTGTGACCGTTTCCCTCTCTGACACGTACTTTGTTATTTTTCTTTGACGAAGCTGATGTTTCCTTTTGAATTGCTGAACCCACTATTCAGAAACTTTGAATTTTGAATCTGAGAACTGGCTTGCAGCAGATAAATCTCACTGCTGTAAATTTCTTGTGATGACTTCCTGATTATTCTGGCGAGCCTCGGTGAAACAATCATAAGTCCATGCATCGATAGTGTTGTATTTTTTGATAACGGTTTCCCCACTTTGCATGTGTTCTCCTTAACTGGCTATGTCATTCATATACTTGAGGCAAAACATCCTTTTTACTTTGTAGGACCTTCAGGCTCCAGCCTGGATGTTTTCTGGCTGTGTTTACAATTTTATTTTGTACAGCAGTGTAATATATTCCACAAGCATCTGCTTTTTCTCCTCTTCTTCGTAATCGAATGAAACTTCTCCAACTTCTTTGAAAAGACTTTCCTAGTAAATATCATTAATTAAAATGAGTTCCTCATCCGTTATGAGTTTCATCTCGCCAAGCAACTCCACACAATTGTGTATAGTTTTTCTCCTATCAGCATAGCATCCTCGATAATAACTGTAGAAGATTCTGGTGCGACAGGAAAATTTTTCAACCAAAACAAGCTCAAAATGAAGACGCGCATCTTTCAATCGCAATTTCGATAAATCACTGTGAAGAGATTCATCTGCTCCGAAAACCAGTTCCGAATACGGCTTTCGATTACATCTAATCGGGTGGTCCAGTGTTTCTTTGAACGCAAACACTCACGCTCCACCCATGTGCTAAACATAGGACCGAGCATAGCTCGTATTAATTGAGACGTGCACAGTTAGGAGGGTACCATCTGTGCATAGACGTACCCCTCCCCCGCAACGCGCTTGGCCTTTGTGCTTCCCCCACATTTATGCATGGACCTTTCAAAATTGAAGATCAAATGATTGACAGCTGTAATTTGGTGATTATGAATCTCTTTTGTGAAAGCTCCTTCGGCTTTGACAAATACATTCTCATCGCATGTTTCGCGCTTTGCACTCGATTAAAGTATGTCCAGAACAAGACATTTTCAATATTACATTTGTGTCATGTAATTTTTCCATAAATATAAATTTGTTATTTTTAATGGCATTTTTTTTTTATTAAAACCAGGGTTCAGACCGTAAATTTCGTTCCATTTCGTTATTCATAGAAAAAAATGATTTTTTGCTACATTTCAAACTGCTATCTCTAGGTTTGGAAGAAGTTATATACTAACTGAAATTGCGTTGATGATTGAATAAAGATTATTTTGTTTGACTAGTAGTCTGCCGTCCTGATAAAGAAACTGTACTACTGCATTTTTATTAAAAATGAGTTTTTTATATGGTTGGATTCATAATGAAAAGACGAATTTAACTATGCTAATTATTATTAAAAATTGTAATCAAATCTCGAGATAATTAGGTCTCAATTAGCATATCTACAGCGATTTATCAGAATTTCTGATGAAGAAACAATACCTATGCAGAAATTCTACCATATCCACACAAATTCCAGGACTTGGGACCTGCGCAGGATCTGCGCACACATGTGCGCAGATGTGTTTTTGGTCATGAGGGTCCTCGTTTTTTCTGCAGTCCGATGTCCTGAAATCGAATAGCACAAGTACATGTTAAGTTTCTTCACCCGGATTCGAGGGTAACATTGAGCCAACGATCCTTCTTTTCAGTAGCACATCTGCATTTCTTATTTCTCATGTAAAAATAATTCTAGTTGATCAATAATATAATTATTATTAATTATCTGAAATGATTATAGGAATATAATTAACACATTATTATCCTTTTAGAGAATATCGTAACCATTTGGTGACATCAGAATAATTGTTATTTTTTTAAATAATTCCGAAGCTTTTAATTTTTAAATTGTGAGAAAATTGGACTATGTTTTTAAAAAAATCACTCGCACGATTTCGTTGCAAAAAAAAACATATGAAAAAAGTTATAAATTGAGGAAACGTAACCTTCCCGAAGCAACGCTGATCTCCTGCTTTCTTCCCAGCGCCCTCTTACAGATAATTACATTATACCGCCATATTGGCCAGCGAAAATTTAAATCAATTATACATGGAAATATCTATCGCCTACAGTTCGGCCATCCTGATTAATGATCGTCCCGATCATCTTTAGCGTTGTCGATATTGAAGGTCTTTTTACCTCCCCAAGGATCATTCCTTTCCGCGCTAAAAACACCAGTAAGGGGCTTCTGGGTTAATTGAAAGCAATCAACATCGCTAATGACATATCGGTTATCTCAAAACTTTTTCCAAAACATAAGGGCCTTTATTATTCGGCAATAACTTTTGATTTACATTTGGTTCGGTTACGGTATTTTATAACATTACGAAGTCTCCCGTCTGGTATTTATGAGGCTTTTTGTGTCGATTATCAAATGCCTTTTTATTTGCCTCTCGCACTTGGTCAATTTTAATATCAGCTTGTTGGCGTAATTTACATCGAGATTCTTTAATTACTGTGTCGTTGTGTGCTATATTTAGTAACAATCCTCGAAGTTCTTCGTCGGGGAATCCGATTTAATCGGTTCCAAAAAGTAATCTTGCAAGCGAACAACCAATAGAACGATTCATCGTGTTATTAATAACAAATTGTGCGCCATTAATTTTCAGTCCCCAATTAGTAGGGTTGGCCATTTTCGCCATAGTCGAACGTAAAAACCTATTCACTCGTTCTACTTGACCGTTGACTCGCGGCTTTTCCGAAGCTACAAGAATGTGTATAATTTCTCGCTCAGACACAAAATCATCAAACTCCTTTGATGTAAAACAGGAACCTCTATCTGGTACAATTTTTTTAGGCCCACCATAATGATGAATGTAATTATTAAGTTTTTCTATCGATTCTTTCGACGTCGTCGACTTCAACGGATACAAAACCACAAATTTCGAATATCCGTCAACTACCAAAAGGATGTGTCTAAATCCAAAAACTGTCTCTTCTAATGCACCAAAATGGTCGATAAAGCAAGCCTCGAATGGCCTTTTCGCTCGATCCCATATGTACATTTCCCCTTCTATTTTACCTGACTTAACTGAATAAGTTAGACACTTTAAGCAATTACCAAGGTGTTCTTTAACTTTTGTGCGCAGTCCTGGAAACCAGTACACTCGTAATACTAAATCGACAGTTTTGTCTAATCCGGTATGACCCATGTCATCATGGCAAGCACGAATCACGCTACTAACCATGCTCAAAGGAACATAAAACAACAGAGAATCATGGTATTTACGATAAACAATTCCGTTGCGAGATTCGTACTTGGGACTCTCACACTGTTCTAAAGATTCTCTTATTTCTCGTATCAGTCAGTTTGCTGCTTGAATATCAGTCCCTGTTCGAAACTATTCGGTTTAATGGCATAAATCTCTCGGCTCATCGCGTCGACGTGTCGCATTCGTTCAGAAGGCCTATGCTCAACTTTATATTTATAGGGGCTCAAGACCAATGCCCGTCGTTTGATTCGCGAGTTTATTTCTTTTTCATCCAAGGTCATTTTGAGCGCGTTACAATCTATATAAATCACAAACGGAATCCCTAAAAAATATACTCTAAATCTTTCTAGCGTATACACAATAGCTAGTGTTTCCAATTCATAACTGTGATAGCGGCTCTCTTCGTCAGATGTGCGTTTACTAAAGTAAAGTACAGGGTGCATTTGATTGTCACTCTGCCGTTGCAACAAAATTGCTCCAAAACCCTGAGCACTTGCATCCGTGTAATTCCGTATAAGCTTGTGGCGAATAAAAAGCCAAGACCGGACCGTTGACCATTCGTTCTACTAAAGTTTCAAATGATCTTACTTCATCTGCTCCGAAATGAAAAGTGAGATCCTTTTTTAGCAAGTCATACACGGCTTTGCAATGACGGCAAAATTAGGCACAAAACGTCTAAAGTAGCTCACAAGGCCCAAAAACTGTTGTACTTGTTTAGTGGTACGCGGCACAGGGTAATCTAAAAGCGCACGCAAGTGCTCCCGACTCGGTCGAATTCCCTGCCCACTAATCGTATATCCTAGATACTCAATATCAGTTGCTCTAAAATCATATTTTTTCCACTTAAGCTCAAGCCCATTTTCAGCTAATAATTGTTAAACTTCGTCTAAGATAGCCCAATTCTCATCTAAGGTTTCAGTGGCAATAAGAACATCGTCTAAATACAAAAGTATTTTCCCTTTTTTAAATAAATTCTCAAAAATCAAATACAGGTACCTTCAAAAATTAGAAGGAGCATTGACAAGGCCGAAAGGCATGCGCAGATACTCACATTGGCCGTCTGGCGTGCTAAAAGCGGTCAACTTTACAGAATTTTCCGCAACACGCACGTAGTGAAATCCATCTCTCAAATCTAAACTAGTAAACCACTTTTTCCCTGCCAAGCGATCAATCAAATCGTCCATTCGGGGTAAAAGAAAATGATCTTTTTCAGTAATTTTATTTAGAGCACGGTAGTCAATGCATAGTCGAAAATCCCCATTCTTTTTCGTTGTCAAAACTATTGGGCTGCTATAACACGATCGGCTATGTCTGATTATATCGCGAGCTAATGAATCGTCAATAATCTTCTGTAATTCTTGTCTCTCAAACCAAGACAACCTCCGCGGATTAAAATAGAAAGATTCATTCGATAGAACATTTGTTTCGATTTCGTACGGTATCGGTTCAGCATTTCGCGAGCCTTCTATATACTTCAACAACATTGATTTCAACTTCCCTAACTGTTCGTTTGGAATTTTCTCGCCCACCATACTCAAAGACAAACAGTCTCTGCCTTTAGGAGTGCCCTCAATTAAATCGATACATAAAATTTCGTTAAGTACTTTTTTATAACTAAAAAAAAAGGTCTTTTGACACTATCATAGACAACCCTGGCGTTTTTCTTATAACATTTCGACCTAAAAGCGCATCGTAAGAAATAGCGGTATCGGGTACTACTGCGAAAGTTATCTCAAATACTTCATTCGGAACTAGATTCAATTTTATCTTAATTTAATGAAACCCAAAATCTCTAAACGTGATTTATTAATTCCCACAACCCCAAAAATCTCTCTCATAAGTAGTTAATTTAATAAAACTAATCGCGCTACCGGTATCGGGTAAACTTTCTACATAATACTTATCATCAAAATCCCTGCTTAAGAGCACGGTATCCTCTGTAGTTGGCTGATTCAACGGGATCCTAGTCGGTGGTATCTCAGCAACAATGGGTCCCTCGATGACGTTCACCGTGCTGGAAGATGTCTCTCCGCTGCTCGTCTTCGTCGTAGGTCCCGTATCTGCTCTCCGGCATGAACTCTGCTTGTCGTTAAGACGATTTCTGGCAATGTGCCCCTTCTGCTCACATTTGAAGCTTGTGCCTCGCTCCTTTGATGGGTTGGTACATTCAGTTGAGATGTGACCAAATTGGTAACACTTAAAACAGCGTGTGGAAGATGTTTCTTTAGATTTGGCATCTCCTTTATTTTCAGGCGGCTTGCCTGTTGTTGGTTTATTTCCTTTCTTTGGATCTCTTCGCGGTTCATCTTTAATGATTCGTTGCATTCCCTCTAGCAATGCAATTACCGTCTGGTAATTACCAGCTCTAGCATGCGACTTCAATAGGTAATCTGGAATTCCTTGGATCACATACTCGATAGCTAAATCGTCGGGAATTCCCAATCTGTTTATTAATTTAAGTTTTTCTTGGAAGTAAACGGAAAACTTTTCTCCAATTTTCCACATTCGTGCTTCCATTTTTTTAGTGCGCGTGAGAGGGTCGTCACGACACTTGAAGATTTTCGTTAATTCTTCCTGAAGCTCAGGCCACCTCTTTCCAACTACTCCAGGAGACTCGTTGTACCAGTCCAAAACTCTATTTTTGAACTGTCGGGCTGCGTATAATTTAAAAATATCCTCTGGTACTAAATAAGCATCGCGGATCTCGTAAACTCTCCTGATCCATCGTTCAACATCGTCGTCGTCCTCGAGCCCGAAAGGAGGAATGAGATTTGCTATGTCGCTGTATTTAACACCATGATGAACACATTTCTAATACGTTGCTGTTTTTTTGTTTAGGCTCGTTATGTGGTTGATTCTGTATTCCGGCTGCCTGCATCTCTGTGATGACCGCCCTAGTCATCGCTTCAATGAGGCCTTGTATATGCACCAAAACATGACCACGTCCAGGGATATGAGCTTCAATTTGATTAGCGTTTTCTACGCCTCTTGTCCCAGACTGATTTTCAACACGCTGCTCATCTCAGTTTTCGTGACCGGAGTTGTTTCCATCACTGCCCTGTGATCCAAACACTATGCTAGAAATCCACCCGAGGATTCTAGATCCAGAACACCATGCTGCTTTTCACACTAAAAGCACATTTTGCAAATTCTCGTATTTGCGTATACACAAAAACTAGTCAGCCTCTTGCTGAAACTCAAAACACTCGCGCCGATTCAAATCTGGTCTCAACGTGATCACACGCGGCGTCTCTGACGATCGCGCTCACGCCCTATACCGAAGCCAGCTCAAAAAGTTTAACACTGATGCTACGTCCATTAGAACCGTAGGACCTAATCTTCATATCCCACTTCTGAGACTGAAGGGCCGGTATTTATTAAAAAACAGACTCGGTCCGAATAATAAAGTTTATTTAAGGAAACGTAATCTTCAGTCTACATGAGAGATGTTAATAGAACGAGATCTCCGAAGCGAATCCCCGAAGCAACGCTGATCTCCTGCTTTCTTCCTAGCGCCCTCTTACAGAGAATTACATTATACCGCCATATTGTCCCGCGAAAATTTAAATCAATTATTCATGGAAATATCTATCGCCTACAAAATGATGTTGTAAAAATACCTTCAATTCACTGATTTTGCCAGAATATTTTAAGTAAGAGATGAAAAAATTGATCGAATCCTTTTTTTGACAGTTCAAATTTTGATTTTTCGACATTCTTTTTTTTTTAATTTTTAATTAAATGTACGGTGATATACATAACATATGTAGTAAAAAAGTTATACTAAAATGTTATGTCAAACGAAAACTGTGTCCTAAAGAAGACGTGTTTATACACCTGGTCCCCAGGTTGGACGACGGAACTTTAAGATATTGATTAATTTAACTTAAAAGTTCTTCTATTATATAAAATTTAAGGTTTGAAGATTATACAATCTCGAAATAAAAACACTGAAACAGGTTTAAATATTAAAACTTAAAATTTTGAACCTAAAACTATTTCATTTTAAATTTTTCAATGTAGGTAACTATTGCGGCTTTCAGTTTCCAATTTTTGAAATTAAAGTTTTAAATCATACAGTTTATAATGCTTCAATTAAAAATTGTATAGCTTAAAACACTTTCAGTTTGAATTTGTCCAATTCTTGAAATTTCATTCTTAACCTATTACATTTTAAAAGCAGTGAATTTACAAGCATTCAATATTATTAAACGACTTTAATGTTTAAATTGCAAAATTTAGAATTATTAAAATTTGAACCCAAAAATGTTGAATTTTCGAATCTAAAAATTTGTCTGATTTGAACGCTTCTTAATGAAAATTGTTATTTCTAATTTGAAATAGAATGTTATAATTTTTAGAGGTTTAATTCAAAATCATTTAATTTCACTTGGAAATTGTACAGTGACGTTCAAGTTCACATT
Organism: Andricus coriarius; assembly: GCA_932066315.1. Taxonomy (NCBI): domain Eukaryota; kingdom Metazoa; phylum Arthropoda; class Insecta; order Hymenoptera; family Cynipidae; genus Andricus; species Andricus coriarius. The sequence goes on along the minus strand of CAKNWT010324603.1, from coordinate 9,775 downwards.
TGATCCATTTCAAGAGCTCCCTAATCAAAAATTTCAAAACTTTTGAACTGAAGTTATTCGATTATAATTGTTCTAGATAACACGAAAGCCTAGAAATGAAAGTGCTCTATCCCCATTTTTACTATCTTTACAGGATAGCCAACAAAATCGATATTTTTACGAACCGAATTCAATTGTTTCGGACTTTAAGCCATTGCGTATACGGTGCATGGATTTTATTAAAAATCACCACTTTTGCAATTTTCATTTTTAGAAACCTTAAAGTGTAATTATCTAAATTTGGCAAAAAATTCCCGCAAATAATAGTCAAGGTATTATAAGCCTTTCATTTCTAATTCCGTAACTTTGAACGATTTAATTCAAAACCCAATCATTGTGAATGCTCCAATATAAAAATATTTAACAATATTGAAGGCTTTAAATTGTTAATTGCGCAGGACTTTCAATTTGAAATCAATTTGCAGGTGCTTGAAAAATTTAATCTCAAAATCATGAATATTTAATTTTTTTCAATATTGAAGGCTTCAAACTTACACTGTAATAAGAGTTGGAGATATTGGACAAAACTAGGGTCAGAGTGGAGTTAATTTAACTCCAGTGGGGTTGAATCAACTCAGTTCTGTCCCTATAGTTATCCAACAACTCCGCTTTTTTAGCAGTGTAAAAACGCTCATATATTAGTGTTTTCAATTTGGAATTACCCAATTTTTATTGAATATTTGAATTTAAAATTATTAAGTTAAGTATGGCCAACGGCCATACCACGCTGGAAGCACCAGTTCCCGTTAGATCACTGAAGTTAAGCAGTGTTGGGCGCGGTTAGTACTTGGATGGGTGACCGTCTGATACTACTGCGTTTCTGTTGGCGGTCGTGGGTGTGGTGAGCCCATTTACTACAAATCCACCTTAAAAAGCACTACCCGAATCGGGTAGTGTCACGCTTACCCCTAGAGGCTCGCCGAAAGGGAAATAGCTTAATGATATACATACAAGTTGCTCCTTTATATGCAGGGAGGCCTTGATTGATCTATTGAAGAACGTAAGTTCCATGATATTCCGTGACCTAACAATACCGATATTTTTAAATGTTTACTTTAAACTTAAAAAAAAAAAAAAAAAACTTGTTTTGATATTGAGAATACTACACTACTATGATTGATGTATTGGGTCCCCGGTTCGATACACATCGATGGACCTATATAGATAAACCTTTCGTGATCTTTAGTGACCTGTCAACACAGATGTTAGGAATCGTCAAACAATTCGTTAAGGTATTTTTCTATGAGGAAAAATGGTTAAAAACCTGGAATATAACATTACTCCAACATAAAAAGTTTTGATGGTCTCGCAGACGGTTTTCCAAATAAATGTATAAGAGTTTCGATCCAGATCTGCGAAACCGTTAAAATTACAAAAAGAAAATCCTTTAGTCTCCCATTATTATGATATCAGATCACATTTAAAGTGATTATTCAAGTTCTTATACTAAAGTTTGTGTAAGAGTAAAAAATTGCTGGTAACAAAATTAATTCACCGTCATTTCCCGATTTTTTCCTGGTCTCCAAAAATCCCCGCATCAGTGGCCACCCTGCTCTAAATATGTGTGGCGACTGGTATTCAAAATGTGTTTCGTTTTATTTAGAATATTTTCTCCCGGAGTTGTCGAGAGTAAATGGTATATAACTTTGCTTTTCTTAACTTAGGTAGTTTGCGCTTTCACTTTCAGGGCAAATAATACTTTCAGGCTGAAATTAGTCGTCGAGCAATGTCATTGTAATTTAGTCGCAGATGGTGGATTTTTGAGTCTGCCGACGGACCGTCAGGTCCAACCCAGGTAGAGCGAGGTTGTGACATCTTCCCAAATAGAAGTTTTTCTGGCAAAAATAATGGCAACATTGTAAGGGTGAGTCAGCACTAACTGATTTTCCCGGTTTTGGCAGGCAGTTAGTTTTAGGACTTCGTCTTGACTCTCTCGCGCACTCGGCAACTCCGGTTTACGTTTTGTCCTTTGTCCTTTTTTCATGAAAAAACTTTTATTACATAGTGCAATTATTACGTTGTGAATTTACCCCGACGTGATACCAGGTGATTGGAATAGTGCTCATAGTGATCGTTTTTTTGTAGTGCGAAAACAGTGACCTAGTTTTTGTGCCTGTACGTTTTTTTTTTTTTTTTTTTGAGAAAAAAAAGGAAAAATGCCTGATAACGGAAGTGAGATTACAGGCCCAAATAGCGGGGAAAATAATGGTGTAGTCTTAAACGCAGCCCCAAACGCGAACAATCGCCCAATTTCGATTGACCGAGTGAGTGTAAAGATACACCTTTTTGGCGAAAAGATCCGGAATTGTGGTTCGCACAGGTGAAAACCCCAGTTCGCTCTCGCGGCTGTCAGTGCGGACGAAACAAAATTCAATTACGTCGTCGGCCTTGCAGATTAAACGAGTTCGACTTCCAGGAACAGATACAACTCTGTACTGTGAAGTCTCAATGCCGACAGCTCGACTCTTCATAACGAAATCTTTTCGTCGAATAGCCTTCAATTAATTGCACCAGCTCTGACACCCAGGCGCCAAGGCCAGAGCCCAATCATTGTGAATGCTCCAATATAAAAATATTTAACAATATTGAAGGCTTTAAATTGTTAATTGCGCAAGACTTTCAATTTGAAATCAATTTGCAGGTGCTTGAAAGATTTAATCTCAAAATCCTGAATATTTAATTTTTTTCAATATTGAAGGCTTCAAACTTACACTGTAATAAGAGCTGGAGATATTGGACAAATGTAGGGTCAGAGTGGAGTTAATTTAACTCCAGTGGGGTTGAATCAACTCAGTTCTGTCCCTATAGTTATCCAACAACTCCGCTTTTTTAGCAGTGTAAAAACGCTCATATATTAGTGTTTTCAATTTGGAATTGCCCAATTTTTATTGAATGTTTGATTTTAAAATTATTAAGTTGCTTCTTTATATGCAGTGAGGCTAGTAATAACGAAAGTTTTTAAAACTTTGTTGACACTTTCAGATATAATTTGACCCCTATGTCGAATAGCCTTCAATTCATTGCACGAGCTCTGGCACCCAGACGCCAAGGCCAGAGCGAAACTCGTCTCTCAATGTTACGTGTTGACCGATTCTCCCGTTGGCCGGAGGCAATCCCTATAGAGGACATCGAGGCAACCACCGTGGCAAGAAATTTCCTTTCCGGATGGGTTGCCAGGTTTGGAACTCCTCTTCGCATTACAACAGACCAGGGTCGACAATTTGAGTCACACATGTTCCGGGAATTAAACAATCTACTCGAAACTCAACACCTTTGCACGACAGCCTACCACCCAGCTTCAAACGGACTAGTCGAACGCATGCACCGGCAACTCAAGACCGCAATCAAGTGTCATGAAACAGATTCGTGGACAGGAGTGCTTTCCACGGTTCTCCTGGGGATTCGCTCAGCCTGGCGCGAGGATCAAAAATCAACTGCAGCAGAACTACTCTACGGAGAAATGTTGCGTCTACCTGGCGAGTTCCTGGCACCACGCGAAACTCGTGCGAATCAGGTTTCCTCCAAGTTTGTACAAGATCTGAAGCAGCATTTTCAAAATCTCAGACCAGCTTAAGTCTCCCGTCACGGCGTGTTCGTAAAACTAGGAATTCCCAGCGGTTCCTTACAAGCAACCTACGACGGACCATTTCCAGTGGCAAAACGTTCGGACAAGACATTCGATGTCATTATCAAGGGCAAAAATGTCGCAGTGTCCATTGACAGGTTGAAGTCTGCTTACATATGTTCGAAAGAAGAGAACCTAGCACCGGAGAAAGGGCTCATACAGGGAAAAATACAGCAGCCAGTTCAGGAACAGGAGAAGAAACAGTCTGAGAAACCAGGGATTCGAACGCGGTCTGGCAGACACGTAAGGTTCACGGAGAAATTTCAAGGGGTTTCGCATAACTTCTGCAATCATATTTCGTTATTCTTCTTATCGAAAAATTTTATTTTCTCATTCTTTTAGGACTACGTTTTATATGCA
>CAKNWT010324598.1:2188-12624 GCA_932066315.1 Andricus coriarius | reverse complement strand
GGAGAATCACCTATAGTCACGTAATCTCCGGACAGAATGTCTTCTACATGGCCAAGATTACTTTACTAACGAGGAGCTCTTCTTTAGAGCTGTTGCAAAAAAGCTTCTCTTACCAAAAAAGTTTCTTATGCCAAAAAAGTTTCTAATGCCAAAATTTCCCCGTGTGTGGAGAATCACCTATATTCACGTAATCTCCGGACAGAATGTCTGCTACATGGCCAACATTACTTTACTTACGAGGAACTCTTCCTTTAGAGCCAAGAATCACAATTTGTATGGAAAGAAACAAATTTGAAACATATTTGCAACAAAAAATTTCTTTTCTAACAAATTTTCTGTTGCAAAAAAGCTTCTCTTTCCAGAAAAATTTCTCATGCCAAAAAAGTTTCTCATGTCAAAAAAGTTTCTCATGCCAAAAAAGATTCTTATGCCAAAATTGCCCTGTATGTGGAGAATCACCTATATTCACGTAATCTCCGGACAGAATGTCTGCTACATGACCAACATTACTTTATTTACGAGGAGCTCTTCCTTTAGAGCCAAGAATAATCATTTTTATCTGAAGAAACAAATTTGAAACACATTTGCAACAAAAAATGTCTTTGCTAACAAATGTTCTGTTGCAAAAAAGCTTCTCTTTCCAGAAAAATTTCTCATGCCAAAAAAGTTTCTCATGTCAAAAAAGTTTCTCATGCCAAAAAAGATTCTTATGCCAAAATTGCCCCGTGTGTGGAGAATCACCTGTATTCACGTAATTTCCGGACAAAATGTCTGCTACATGGCCAACATTACTTTACTTACGAGGAGATCTTCCTTTAGAGCCAAGAATCATAATCCGTATGGAAAGAAACATATTTGCAACAAAAAATTTCTTTGCTAACAAATTTTCTGTTGCAAAAAAGCTTCTCTTGCCAAAAGAGTTTCTCATGCCAAAAAAGTTTCTCATGCCAAAAAAGTTTCTCATGCCAAAAAAGTTTCTTATGCCAAAATTGCCCCGTATGTGGATAATCACCTATATTCACGTTATCTCCGGTCACAATTTCTGCTAGATGGCCAACAGAAAAGCCAGTTTCTCTCAAGATGGCAACTTTAACATTCGGATTCGTCGAGGATAGTCGAGTTGTATCAACCCCTTGCGTCCTCTCACTCGCTAAGAAATGCACAGGTACGAGACAAGTTCTGGACGCACAGTCTGACGCATATACGTGGTTATGGACCAGGTATGGCGTAGTAGCGAGGCGGCGTGTTGGTAGCGATAAATCATGGGTTACCACATTGTAGCCCAGTAAATCATCGGACGCGGGGAACGCGAGAGCTTCCCAGCGTGAAATGAAACGAATTCATCTCTGTCAACCCCCACTACATACATGCTTCCATCCGCCTCTTCTTCCGTCTCTCTCACACCCACCCTACTCCCCTTTTCTCCTTCTCTTTTCCTCTTTATTTCCCTCTTTTTCCCTCTATAATTCGTTCTCGCTCTTTCGTGTTAACTTTTCTATTCTCTCTGCACGCACCAGGATAGGTAGAGAGTAGATACCGCCTATAAAACAGACTTCCATATATCTCTTACTACTTCTGTGTTAGATATATGTAACTTTGGAACCACCCACCCCACCTCCCCCTTTTCTCCAACCCCACGTCATCGAACATCTTTCACACGCACCTACTTTCCCCCCACCCACTTTCCACCTACTCTTCTTTTTTTGGGTTTTTCCTGGACGATGCTTATGCTTAACATGTGTTGTCTTGTAACACCATCGACCTTCATGTAGGAGAATTCTTTTGCTTTTTCTAGAATCCGGAATTGTTGATTAGTACTTGGAAAGGAATTCTGAACACATTATTCATTTTAAAAATACATTATTCATGCTGGTATCTTACTCACGGATTCTTTCAAAATTATGCGTAGAATCGTGCTTGTTCCATAAAAAAGGATTGGATCATAAGGTCTCGGATGGAGATTTATTGGAAGTTTGGCCCGGCACTTGCTGGGAAATACTTCTTTTCTTCTGTTACAGTCCATTTGATATAGATGTCTGGTGGTATGGCTTATTTTTAATCTGTAAAATGTTGGGGTGGCACCCCAACATTTTCCGAAGGTAAGTAAGATAGAGATGCCTATCAATTTATAGCTTGATTGGATTAGAAATGTACTTAAATTCAGAGATGAAATTAAATTCAGAAAAAATTTGTCTAAATTTAAGAAAGCCAATATCTGAGTTTGAGAATTTATTCGTACGTCTTCTTCAATTCAGATCAGTATACCAAAAAAAGCAACTCAGGTAATTTTTTTATGACCAAATCTGTTGCTTGATCACTAGAAAAATGATTGCTTCTTATATTTTTACATAGATTACACATTTTTTAAATCTTGCTCCTATCACAAAGATTAATTTCAGTTGTCATACTTTGAATTAAGCTTATTTTGTGGTTTGAAACGGAATGACAGAACTTTGCTAAATTTTTAAAGTTCAGAATGTGGAAAAAATACCGAAAAAATAATTGCAGAAACAGAAATATTACGAAAAATTAAAACTCCGGAAATATAAAATTCTCGAAGGAAAATAAAATTACTAAGAATGTTTAAAGTTTTATATTTCCAAAATTACTAAATTTAGTTTAAATAAGGTTTAAGGAATGTATTAGCAGTTTGTTTCAGGTTATATAAATATAACAATTCTACTTTTATTTTATGTATTTTTAATTTTTCTTCAAAAGTTAATTTCTCAAAATAAAAAATCAGTTAAAATGTCTTCAGGAATCTTAAGAATATGTGTTTATTATCTTGAAATCTGTCGCAATCCTTAAATAAAAAACTTCAGAATTTTATTTTTAAATCTTCAAAAATTAATTTTTTGAAATCTTTTCAAATTTCAAACTATTTTTCAAATCGTTCCCTAACATCTGAACATCTTTGAAATGATTCGAATTTTTCTTAATTTTTTAAAAAAATTATGGAAATTCTTTTTCAACCGTTTTAGAAATATTTTGAAATGTTTCAAAATCTTTTAAAAATTTTTCTTCAAATAAAATTTTCAAACTAAAAATCATTACAAATTTTCATAAGAATTAAAAAAAATTCTATTCTCTTCAAACTTCTCAAAACTCTGAAAAATGTTCTAATTTTTTTGTTCGAAATCTGCAAAAATCTTGGCATAATTAAAAAAATTGCCTTAGAATTTTTCAGGTTCTTTTTTGATAATTTTAGAAATCTGATGAAATGTTTTGAAATCTTTTTAAATATCCCCTTGAAATTAATTTTGAAAATTAAACATTTACAATTTTTCCACGAATCTTACAAAATTTTTTATATTATTTTAAAACCTTAAAAAGTCCTCAAAAAGGGGTAAAATGTTATTCCGAAATATTTAAAACAATATATTTTTTTGTGTTCTTAAATTCTATAAAAAAATATTATTTTCGTCATGTTTTAAACTTCTAAATATCTTTTTAAATTTAAACGATTCCAATTTCTTTAACCCTGCAAATTGAAATAAATAGCTTGAAAACCTTCCAGACTCTTTTCGCTAATTTTGAAAATCATTAGAAATGTTTGAAAATATTTTTGAATATACTCTTTAATACAATTTTTTTAAAATAAAAAATTATTTTTAAATTTTCGAGGAATCTTAAAAAAACTCAAAATCCTCAAAAACCTTCTACATAATTTGTTCGAATTCTTCAAAAATCTACACTTTGTTTCAAATTTTTAATTAATTTTTCCATTTGATCAAAAGTTTTGAATGTCATTTAAAATTTTGTTCAAAAATTTTTTATAAATCCTGTAAAACATCAAATTTGCAATAAAATCTTCCAGATTCTTTTTTGACAATTTTTAAATCTTTTTCAATTTTCTCTTAAAATAAGTTTTTTAATAGAAAAAATAATGTCTTGGTATTTTAAAAAGTGTAATTTGATACAAAATTATATTTCTAAAATCTGATTTTATACATTATTTTTATCGAAAACTGTGCTTATACAAAATTCGCAATAATTTTTAAACACATAGGAAATATTTTTAATTTTTGAAGCTTTAAACACTTTTAAACCCTCTGTAATGACCAAAAATAATATATAATTTTGTTTAAATCACAGTTTATCCTTGTAGGATACTTCAACTTTTACACATACCTCAAAAACTGATATTGAAAATAAAGTAGAAAATAAAAATTCTTTTGTTTAAGAACCATACTTCACTCATTCTCACATATTGTATTTCTTTTTAAAATTGCTAAGGAATAAGAAGTAATATAAAAAATCAAAAAATCAGTAAAAAACATTTTCAATAACTGAAAAATTAAAAATTTTAAAAAAACTTCCGGTTTTATGCATTATTGAATCATTTCAAATTTTAAAATAATCAGAATATATATTTTTAAAAAATGATACAAATGAAAAATATATTTAAAAAAATGTTGTTTGCTTTCAAAGCTGAGAATGTTGAAAAAAAATTAATTTAAAATTTAAAAAAAAAAGTAAAAATTAGAAAAAACTCCCAGTTTTACCAATCAGTTTTATTAATCATTTAAAAACTGAACAAATAAAAAAATTATACATAAGGACATAAAAATATATTTGAAAAAAACTATACAAAAAAAAAATGATTTAAATTAAAAAATGAAAACAATTTAATTTAACTAAATCATTAAAAACGTGAGAAGACTCCCTGTTTTATGCTGTATTACTTAAAATAAAATTATATTTTCCCAAATTAAATTAATTCAGAAATTATAAAATAACTGAATCATTGATAAAAAAATGAAGAACTGAATATATTAATAAAATAAATAAGTAAAAAAATTGTAAAAACTCCCGGTCTTTGTATTATACACTGGGGACGTTTACGAAGAAGCTATAAAAGAAACCCTTATAAATACGGTCGGGTGTCCGTCCGTCCGTTGTACTTATTTTCAAGGAGGGAAAGTGAGTGGAAATAAGGAAGGAGAAATAAAGAAAAGGGAAATTAGGGGAGGGAAGATAGTGGAGCGATATGAAACAAGGAGAGGGAAATTAGCGGAAGTAAGGGGAAGTAAGGGAGGGGAACTAGGGGAAATTCGCGGAGTAAAAGTAGGGAATTGATGGGTAATGTGTGGAGAGGTCGTAAGAGAAGTAAGGGGAAATAATTGGAGGTTAGTAGAAGAAATGTGGGGAAATTCGAGGAGAGAAGTAGGGGAAATGAGAAGATGACAACAAGAAGAAGTGAGGGGTATTGAGAGGAGGGAGGTAGGGGTAATTAGTGCAATTGATGAGAGAAGAAGTGGATGAAATGATGGTAGACAAAGTAGGAAAACCGAGGGGAAATAGTTAGAGTTTAATTTGGGGAAATGAGGAGAGGAGAAGTAAAAAGTTAAGCAAAAATGAGGGGGAAATCGTGGAGAGAAAGAAAGAGAATTGAGGAGAAATAAGGGACGGAAATAAGGGGAAATGAGGGTAGTGAAAGTAAGGGGAATGGTGGGAAATGAGTGAATGGGTAGTAGGGGAAGTGAGAGAAAATTATGAGAGGATAGTATAGAAGAGTAAGCAGTTGAAATAAGAAGAGGGGAACTAGAAGCAGCAAGGGGTAATGAGGGAAGGCAGCAGGATAAAATTAGGACAAATTATGGGACAGGAAGTGGGTGAAATGAGGGGTGGCGAAGTAGGGAAAGCGAGGGAAGTGGAAGTGGAAAATAATGGAAATTAGAGGAAATTTGTGAAGGGGATGTAGGGAAAATGAGAGGAGGAAGTAGGAAAAATTAGAAAGGGGAAACTGGAGGAAAGAGTATAACTTAGGGGAAGTAGGAGAAGTGAGTATAATTGAGGGGAAGTAGGAGAAATGGTTAGAAATGAGGCTAAGTAGTGGAGCGGAAGTTGAGGGCTGGAAAAGGGGAAGTAGTGGGAAAGTTTGGGAGGGGAATGTTTCAACGACTTAATTAACGTCTTAATAGGCTACGAATTTTTTTTAGTTATTTTAATCACTGCAGTAATTAAAATTGCAGATTGAAATCCTCTATAATTTCCAACTTTTATCTGTGATAATTGTACCGTGTTGAATGTAAATGAAATTAATTCTTTCGGAGGTAATCAGCGTTGTGTATTTTTCATAGCTCCGTATATTTAAATCATTTCAGCCCTCGCGATTTTGCAGAGCTCGACGTGTCGACTGTCGAGGTATACATATAATACTGGCGCTCCTTGTTCTCTCGTCGCTTGAACTAATGACAAACAAAGCATGCCGACGCATATTAATATACTCGCTTTATACAACGTGTCCTTACTTTTGTTCTACAATCAACCAAGCTTGATTCAGCAGAAAAAGGCAGTTACATTTTTCTCAAAAAAAGCTGAAAGGTAAATAAATTTCTAATAGAAATTTAAATCAAATAATTATTTTCTAATAATTACACAGCCACACAAAAAAAATCTTTTTTTGGGGGCCCCGAAACCAAATCCCAGGTCCGAAAAACTCCAGAACGTCAGGGTTCTGACATCATCTTAAAATACCTAATAAAAAATCTTATTTCGGGTCTGGAGGTCAGACCATGTTTACTATATTTTTGGGGTCGCTAAATCCGAATCCGAGGTCCAAAAATCCCCAGCACGTCAGGGTTCACTTCCAGTCCCAAAAAAGATTTTTATGAGGGATTCTGAGGTTCTGTCAGAACCCTGACGTGCTGGGGATTTTTGGACCTCGGATTCAGATTCAGCGACCCCAAAAACATATAGTAAATATGGTCTGACCTCCAGACCCGGAAAAAGATGTTTTTATGAGGTTTTATGAAGTTCTGTCAAAACCCTGACTTGCTGGGGTTTTTTGAGGACCTCAGATTCGGAATTAGCGACCCCAAAAACATATAGTAAACATGGTCTGACCTCCAGACCCGAAAAAAGATTTTTTTTGTGTGGCTGTGTTATAATTATCCTTTAATGAAAGCCCGCTATTTCAAAACAGTTGTAAATTACACAGCCACACAGAAAAAAAAATCTTTTTTCTGGTCTGGAGGTCAGACCATGTTGACTATATGTTTTTTGGGTCGCTGAATCCGAACCTGCGGTCCAAAAAACCCCAGCACGTCAGGGTTCTGACATAACCTCATAAAACCTCATAAAATGGTTTATTTTTAAGTCCATGGGTCAGACCATGTTTATTATATGTTTTTGGGGTCGCTGAATCTGAATCAAAAGTCCGGAGAACCCCAGCACGCCAGGGTTTCGACGTAATATCAAAAAGCCTGATACAAATTTTGTTTAGATTCCGGAGGTCAAACCATGTTTATTATATGTTTTTGGGGTCGCTGATTCCGAATCAGAAGTCAAAAAAGCCCCAAAACGTCAGGGTTCTGACATAAAATAAAAAAAATTAATTAAAAAAAAATTATGAGGTTTTATGAGATTATGCCAGAACCCTGACGTGCTGGGGGTTTTTGGACGTTGGATTCTGATTCAGCGACCCCAGAAATATATAAACAACATGGTCTGACCTCCAGACCCAAAAAAAGATTTTTTTTTGTGTGACTGTGTTATTAATGATAATCTTCAAATTCGTGCATTCACTTTGTCCACATTTTATGTTTTCACACGCTTTTCGCGTGTTTTTTGTTTCGCGGCTTTTTCTGTCCTGTCAATTTGACACTTTATTATAAACTCTAAATTTAAATTAGTGAAAATTTGATTGAATAAATTAATCAAGCATGCTTTGATTGAAAAACCTGTTATTTCAACTGGCAAAACGGTCGTTTTAACAGACAAATCAGCCATTTTTTCTGATTGAATTAAACAGTCACTTGAAATTACTTATTTTCAGTCAATAGAAGCGACAGATTTTTCTGCTGAAATAAAATAATAAACTTATTTTTAAGCCGAAATTCTTCACGAAATTCATACATTTAAATAAAAAATTAAAATTAACCACAATTGACTGGTTAAAATATTGAAAGTTACGAATTAGATTAATCAAGATGATTGATTTAATTTGCAAAAATACTGGTTACATATATCACTCAATATGTCTAATTTAAATAGTGAAAGTTACTGATTATGTCATTTAAAGTGACTAATTTGATCAATGACATTTACAGTTAAGATCATTTTAAATTACTGATTCGGTGAGTCGAAGTTTCTGATTAGATCGATTCGTATTTATTAGTAGAAAATAAATCTTATTAATTCAAAATTCATTATTGTTTTGTTTGAACTGGACTGTTTTTAATTTAAAATACAAATCTTTTCTGTTGAAATATCAACTCTTACTTTTTCGTTGATAATTTATATTTTTTGGTTGAAAATTTAACTACATGGTAAAATTTGAACTCATTATTTAAAAAATCAATTTTATGTTTAAAGATACATCATTATCATTGGAAATTCGTTTTTTCGCTAAAAAAAAATGTTTTTACTGGAAATTTAACTATTACATTTCTGGTTGAAAATTGATCGTTTTTAGTTGAAACAAATGTAGCTTGTTAAATATTCGTCTTTTTGGTAGAAAATTAAGCTTTTTAGTTCAAAATTCAGTTTTCTGGTTATTCATGTTATTCTTTGTTTGAAAATATACTTATTTGATTAAAGATATAATTATATTATTTAAAACTTATTTTGTTAATTGAAAATTAATTTTGTTAACTGAAATTTGAACTATTCCATTTTCGGTTGAATATTGCTCTTTTTTAGTTAAAAATTCAAGTATTTGATTAAGGATTCAACTACTTTGTTAAAAATTCGTCTTTTTGTTTTAATTCCACTGTTTGTTTTCATTAAAAATGAAAATCATTTTGGTTTAGAAATTTATCTTTACTAGATGAAAATTCAACTTTTTGGTTGAGGATACAATTATTTTGTTAAAACTTCTTTTTTTTTTGTTAAATTCAGCTGTTTTTTTATTTAAATTAAAATCGTTCTTGGTTGTAATATCCACTATTTTTCTTTAAAAATGAAACCTTTTTGTTTGAAATTCATCATTTTTGTTTAAAAATTTTATTTAACTACTTGGTTGACATTTGAAATACTTTGTTCAAAACTCATTTTTTTGTTAAATATTTTCATTTAATAAAATTTTAAAAAATATTCACAAGAATTAAGGGATTGTAAATTTTTTTAAAGATTGGAAGAGATTTTTGAATATTTATAGGCATTTCCAAGCATTTTAATGAATTTTAATGTTTTTAGGATATTTAAAAAGATTTCAAGGAATGTTACAAAATTTCAAACGAATCTAAAGATTTTAAGGTTTTTAAAATATTTGAAGGAATTTTACAGAATTTTAAAGAATTTCATGGGATTTCAAAGCATTTCAAAGGGTTTCAATTTTTTAGGGTATTTTAAAGCATTTCAATGAATTTTTAAGAAATTACAATTTTTAGAGAGATGTCATCAGATTTCATTTCACTTCACGAGATTTGAAGAAATAAACATTCAAAGAATAAGTAACTTCAAGGAATAATAGATTGAAAAGAATATTGTAATATAATTTTAATATTATTCGTTATTTCTATAATTTTAATTAAGGGATTTTAAAGGATTTGTAAGATTTGAATAGATTTTCAAATATTTCAAGGCTTTTTCAAAGATTTGAGCAATTAAAACGATTTTTGGTGTTTAAAAAAAATATTCATGGAAACAAAGTTTCAACAAATGTTTTTTTAATTTGATAAAAGATTGGAGAAAATGTTATCATTTCGATTTATGTATCATTTTATTAGCATTTATTATGATAGCAATTGTTCTTTAAAATATTTATGGTAACTTAGGCCACTTTTGACTTATCCGAAAATCCAGAAAAATGCATAAACAATATTAAATAATTAGAAACATGTACTAGTAATTCAAAAAAATGTAAAAAATTACGTCTTTGATGAATATTTTTCCTTCATACGTTTTAATTTTCAAGAATTGTATAGTTCCTTTCTTACATTTTCCATATTGTTTTAATTATATATTTTTTATTTTAATAACTGAAACAATTGTAAAAAATCGGCAAAGAAATGTGTTGCGGAATTTATGGATTGACAAATACACTTATCTTGTCAAATTAAATAATAGCAAGAAAGTTGCTCAAAAAGAGGAATATAAAGTAATGCGATAAATTATCTTAGATAATAAATCTCTCAAATATGATAACAGATAACATTAATTCTCAACATCGGAACACATTTTATGAGAAAAGGATAACAAACAATAAATTTAATTTAAAATGATCAAATGCTAAATTTGAATAGACCGAAATAATAAAATTGGAAAATAAGTTTGACTCTCTAGTCGCAATGTATTGCGGAGATACTTTGCGATTCGTCGATGCAAGCGACTGTACGTATATAGTCGCCTCCGCGAGTTGCACGTCAGCACCGCAATATTTATCGTAATTTGATACAACCGGGCCAGGAACAAAAAATTGCTGGTAGCCAGAGGAGCGGAGGGAGGCCCATACATCGCGAGCAGCTCAGACGCAGTCGCGCCTCCACCCT
>CAKNWT010324596.1:0-30037 GCA_932066315.1 Andricus coriarius | reverse complement strand
ATAGAAAGTTGAATTATTTGCCCGACGGAATCTTATGCGGCCCTATCTGGAACTATGTCGGAAATTACTTTAGAAGACTGTTTTCGTTCAAGTCTAAAAACGGTTTCCTATCAGGCTCTATCCGGCTTTCAAACGGATATAAAAAAATTTATTTATGAAAAACAAAAAACAAAATTCAAATATCACAACATGTTTCGTTTTTGTAAGATATAGTTTATACGTTTTTTAAATAAAGGGTTGCAGTACAAAGCTAGATAACCGACATTTTTGGCAAAAATAAGCTTTTTGCATTAAAAATCAAGTACATGTTGTTAAAGGATTTGTTCGAAATCTCATTTTTATTATAGTAATAAAAAGATTGGTAATTTGTAACCAGATACCAGACTCTCTGTACACATGTCTGCTGTCTTTTTTTACATGCCTAACGTCTTATCTTTTTTAAAACTTTTTTGTGACCATATTCCTCTTCCTAAAAGATTTTAAATACTGAAATATAATAATATACTTTTTTTCAATGGAAAAACTCTTAAATAAAGCTAGTTGGCACGCTGTTCACATCAAAATACCGTAATCAAATTCCAAAATAAAAGGTTAAATCTTCATTTTCTACCAAAAGCCACTTTTATAACTTTTACAACAGTTACAGTGCGATATCTATGAAAACTTTTTATTCTTATTCAGCCTCCCCATATTTTGGGAGCAAGTTTTTATTATTTAATAAAATTGAAAAATAGATTGTTAGTCGCTATCTAAAAACGATTTCCAAACCCCATGAAATTAGAAACGCAAAATTCTTGAATGATTTACTCGGAATTGGTTAACTTTTTCTAGGCAAACCTCATTTTCTCCCAATCTAGCAACTCAATATCTCGGGAGCAAATTTTTATTTTTTGTTTAAACTGAAAATTGCAGTTTTTATCGTGATCATCAACCGAGCCTGTTTCATTTTGAGGTTCTTGTCATTCTGAGATTGTAAACTTCCACATTTTTTTTCTCGGAACTGGCAATTTTTTTAAATTATACTTTTTTGGCCTCAATTTGGAAACACTTTAGCTCTGGTGTAAACTTTTGTTTATAACTTTAAATGGTGATTTCGATTTTACAGAATGTTATTTCGCTTTCCTACAAACTTTCCATTTTTTTGCTTCTCTAATGCTATATACTGCAACCCTTCAAATATTGTTCCAGAAATAAAATAAAAAAGTTATTTAACAAAAAAATCACCGTTTACTTCACTTACCTATGTTTGTAATTTATTATACTATTATACTATTTATTATATTATATAATGTGCATTCTTATATTTGATAAAAATGTACAAATAATTACTAGATTTTAGCCAAATTTTATTAAAGCTTTATTATTTTAAAATTTTCATTTTTAAGACTTCTAATTTCAGCTAGTCTTCGATTTGATGTTCAAGTTCATCTTTAAAGTTAGAATACTAATTTCAGGTTCAAGTATTTTTTATCTGGAACAATTTTTTAACTGAAATGTTCCAATAAATTATTTGTAATAGCTGCTTTTGTTTTTCTTCCAAATTTTTACTAAGTAAGATTAGTATAACTACAATCATTAGATTTTTTTATGCTGGAAAATTGTACTAAAATTTAAATATTTTTTTCTTATAATACATCTCAAAGTGATAAATCTTTTAAATTTTGGAGCTTTACAGTTAAGCAGAAATCACAAATTAAATGAATATTTAAATTAAACATTTAACTATTGAAATTTAAACTAATTACATTTAAATATTATTATCATTACGCATTTTTAAAACCACCTATTCATATGAATTGTGTAAAACGAAAAAATACTCCTCCGTTAGCCCTGGCTTTTCAGCGAAAAAGCATGGCTGAGATTTTGTCGACAAAATCCAAGCGATACATTAGTGTAGTTAGCTAGAGCGTGCGGTTTAGATGTAGTTAGTTTAGGTAGGGTTCGAATCCCCAGCGGGGGCGATTTTTCATAGCGTTGTGCGTGCGATTATGTTTTTAAATAACCGTGTCTGCATTTGCGTAATTTCAAAAATAAATCAGGTGCAATTATTATATATAAAACAGTTTTTTTTTGCAAATTTATGTTTCAAACTGCTGCACATGCATATAGAAACCTCATAGAAATCTTTTGAACTTCCAGTAAGCGAGCACAAAAAAGCCTTCATCTCCTCTTAGGTTCTATATAAAAACCTCATATAAACCTCTTAAGATCCTTGTAAAACCCCAGTACGCCCCGAATCAGATCCATTTAAAAACATTTCAGATATACATTACACTCACATAGAAACCTCATAGAAACCTTTTAAACTCCTAGTAAGCGAGGACAAAAAACCTTTTGTTTACTTTTACGTCCCTATAGGATCCACTTACAAACATCATAAGATCTCCAGTACATGTTCTTTCAAACATGGAACAAAACCCTCTTTGAAAAATCATAGGAATCCTTATATTCCTAAGTCTATAAGGATTCTGAGAGGATTCTAAGAGGGATTTTTAGCAGGGTAGTGAAATATAAAAAATTATACACTATTATCATTGTTACAATTTATTCCATTATTCTTATAAATTTAATACTTATCTCTTCAGAATTTTAAACATTGGAAACATTCTCAATAAAATCTAAATTCCTAAGAAATCCAAGTATTAGTCTAGAGCAGGTGAAAAATATACAAAGGTGAAAATCTGGGTCTCACTACCTGAGTCCAAAGTGAGTGGTTTACTTCTCCGTCCAATAACCGATAATACCCTGAGAGTAACAAAGGTGGAAATGCAGAGTCAGCTTGCCGATCGACAGTTGAGGAGTTTATGAACTCGGATGAATTTTCTTAGCTAAAATCAGCCAAAATTTGAAAATACGTTATTTTGGACCATCCTAATATAAATATATACACCTATAAACTCATTGACTCAGAGCTGACAAGAAAATAAGATGTCTTTTCTATTAGCCAGATTCTTTTTTCAAATGATGGACTTTCGTAAGCTCCTGGTGACCTTTAAATAAACATTTACAGCTAGTGTGACTTAGTAAAAGATAAAGTCCTTTATTTGTCGCATTTGAACCTCAAATGACCCTATGACTTCAGGTACAATATTTTCTAACAGGATTTTACTTCGCGCTCACCCTGTAACTCCGGAAACAAAGGTAGGTAGGTGCACAAAGGAAATGCCGAATTTGTGATTTCCAATCTAAGCTGAGCTAGAAACAGAGCCTGAATACGGAGAAAAAAAATCGCAGGGATTATGTCGAAGACCAGGCTTCGGCACTGAACTAGTATGAATTAAAAATATTAAGCTATCATAATCACTTGCTTTTACTATAATTATTTAGTAATAGCGACTTAGTTATAGTACGCCATATATGCCTTTACGTGTCAATATTGTACCCGATATAAACCTATATATACTTCTCTAAATCGTCGACTCAAATATTTTAATTTTTGCCTCTCTTGCACGTTGAAAACATTGCAAGCAAAGCAAAGTGTACGAGTATTTGAGTTAACTGCTGTTACTTATCGATAATTTAGGCAGTACCAAACAGACCGCAAAAGTATCTAGTTCGAGAAAAGCATCGCACTAGTTAATACTTTAATGCACGTAATCAAATATGGTGAAAGGTTCGGTTAGGAATTTACATCCTACCTAATCCAGCCTCATAAGTTGGACATATATTGTGCACAAGTGTAGGGTATTTAAAAAGAACCTGGCTTCATACTCCATGTTTTATTGTTATATTAAATTTGCTTACCACGAGTACCTGCCTAAAACCTTTATTCGCATTATAAAAGAAAATGCAAGAATATATCGACTTTCGACAGATAGATTTCAATCAAATCGTAATAGAGATAATTTTTTGATAATCTAAAAAGACATTAATAATGTATTGCCAGTAAAGATTACAGCAGGACTTAACCTTTAGACGGCCGGGATTTGAGATATGAACCGCCCTTCAAAAGTGCCCGAATTTGTATCTTGTATCATTTATCAACTGTATACAAAGTTATAGCATACTCCAAGCCGATATATCGGCTTCTCGGCCGAATGAGTTAAAGGAAATGTTTTAAATTATAAAATATCTTGTTTTCCCGAAATGTTGTGAAAACGTGCCCACGGGGGTTTTCAGGGTCGCTGATTATGAATCTGGGGTCAGATTTGAAAAATTCACGATAGCCCCCCCCCCCCCCCCAGATGCCATCATTTTTCGTTATTCCCGAAACTAGGTGAAAACGTAACTCCGGAGGATTTTGTGGTCGCCGGTCGCGAATCTGGGGTCAACATCAGCGACCCCAGAAGCCCCGGGGTCACGTTTTCACCCAGTTTCAAAAATATCAAAAAATTGGGGAATTTGGCGTAAATTTGAGGGACCCCTCACGTGCATTTTTTAAATCTGACCCCAGATTCATGATCATCGACGCCAAGAACCCCCGGGTTACGTTTTCATCCCAGAAATCCACGGGATCATGTTTTCACCAACTTTCGGGAATGTCGAAAAATTGGGACATTTGGGGGAGGAGATTGGGGGCAGTCTAACGTGGATTTTTGAAATTTGATTCCCGCTTCGTGATCAAAGACCTCGAAAACCCCGGGGTCTTTTTTCTTACAGATAAATACTGATTTTTCTCCAGAGCCGATATATCAGCTTTCCGACCGTCTAAAGGTCCATACAGTTTTCATTAAATTTCGAGGTTTATAAAACTCTGACTTTACGCTCTTCCAATCATCACGTTCTGATTAAGAGGTTATGAAGGTCTAGGGTTTTCCAAACCAACTAGGCTAATAAGAAGAATTATGTATATCATCAGATCTGAACTTTTTTATTACATGATTTATATAACGGTTTCTATCCGGTTCAAATTAGACATACAAACATCTATATCGAGAACTGTGAATAACTCACAGTGAGTACTTTCGAACAACGTGCAATATTACTGCATTATTTAGAGCTATGTGGGTTACTGTTGGGACCCATAAGTCAGTGGGAGAAGCGATGGAAGGATAGAGAAGAGGAAGCGTTACCCTGGATGTGCTAGCCTCGGAGCATCACCCCCGAAGCGTCAACCAGTTTTCCGAGTTCACAGGCTGCTATAAGAAGTTATCACTTCAAAGAAGAACATGGTTAATGACAATCCCTACTCTATTTCTTGTTATCTCTCAATCTATAATTTTCAATAAGTATATAAGGGTTTATGTTGCGTTTATTTTGAATACGTAACGGATTTTATAGGGTATCGTGTTTTAGACGTTGTTAGTATTTACAGATTCCCTAGGTGGTTGGCATCTCGAAGAATAGACTTTGGCACTAGATTAGTATGGATCTAAAATAATATACCTTTATGACCACCTCGTGTTCCTATAAGTATTTACAAATAGCGACATATTTATGGCACCCTATATATGTCTTTACATGTTTACATTGTACCCAATATAAATCTATATATTTTTCTTTAAACTCACTGACTCTGACGTGACAAGATATGCATACTTTGTTATTAGCCAGACTATTTGTTCAAATACTGGACTTTCGTAAACTCTTGGTGACGTTGAAATAAACATTTACAGCAAGTGAGACATAGTAAGAGACAAATCCCTCTATTTGTCGCATTTTTACCTGCTATGGCCCTATATTGACAGAGGTACAACATTTTCTAATAGGATTTTATTTCGTGCTCATCATGTAACTCCGGAAACGTGACAGGTTATGTACTTAAAGAACATTTCAGTTTTTGCATCGCACGTTTGTAAAAAAAACATTACAAGGGACTAAAGTGTCCAAGTATTTTGGTCAACAGCTGTTACTTTTCGATAATTCACTCATTACCAAAGAGACTACGCGAGAATCTATGTATAGAAATCGTCACACTAATACTTAAATTCACGTACTCAAATCTGGTGAAAGGGCCGATTAGGAATTACTTGCTTATCAATGCCGTCTAACAAGATAGATTTACCAGGTGTATACGCTTAAATCCGCTGTTTTTTAGGCAAAACAAAATCGTTTTTTTTGCAGAAAATAAAATAAACTTTATTCAAAGTATTTTCCCTCGCTTGCTATACATTTTCCCCATCTCTCGGGCAATTTGTGTATACCACGCCAAAAAAAAGTCTTTATCTTTCGATGCAAACCACTCGTCAAGCCATTTTCCGACGTCTTCGTACGAATCGAAGTGTTGTTCAGCGAGCGCGTGACCCATCGAGGAAAACAGGTGGTAATAAGAAGAGGCCAGGTCTGGTGAATAAGCAGGATGAGGTAGCTCCTCCCAGTTGAGTGTTTTCAAGTAGTTTTGGACCATTTTTGACGTGTGCGATGGGGCGTTGTCGTGAAAAAAAATCAGCTTCTCATGTCTTTCTTCACAATCCGGCCTTTTTTCACGCAAAGCACGGCACAATTTGATTAGTTGTTGGTGGTAGCGGTGAGCATCGACAGTTTCACCAGGTTTTAATAGCTCATAGTAGACGACACCCTGCTGATCCCACCAAACGCACAGCATCGTCTTGCGTCCAAAGCGATTAGGTCTTGAGAAAGAAGTTGATGGTTGTCCGGGATCGACCCACGATTTTCTTCGTTTCGGATTCTCAAAATAAATCCACTTTTCGTCTCCAGTCACCACACGATGCAGAAACGACTTTCTTTTGTGTCTAGCAAGCAAGATTTCACATGTGTTTTGGCGTCGCTACATCTGCCTATCGTTCAATTCATGGGGTACCCATTTTCCCATTTTTTGGATCTTTCCCATGGCATGTAAATGCATGGAAATGGCCGGTTGAGTAACAGCTAACTGTTCGGCAAGAATTTTTTGTGTTTGTGTATCGTCCTCATCCGAAAGAGCCTGTAATTCATGGTCCTCAAATTTTTTGGGCCGATTTTCACGCTTTGTGTCACTCAAGTCAAAATGACCGTCTTTGAACCGACGAAACCAGTCTCTGCAAGTTGTTTCCGATAAAGCACTGTCACCATAGGCCTTCACAAGCATTCGATGTGATTCGGCAGCCGATTGCTTCAAATTGAAGCAAAAAAGTAGAGCTTCCCGCAAATGCTCCTTTTCTGGCACAAAACTAGACATGATTACTCAAGGAAAAATTTATGTTGTTGTATAAAAAAATTGAATATGTGCACTGATTTATGTAGCCAGGTGTCGAACTCACACAAAAAAAGCATGACGTTTCTATTGTAGCTAAATATGTTCACTACCGCCATCTCTGAGCGAACAGCGGATTTAAGCTTATACACCTGGTATGTTGTGCACAAGTCTAGGGTATTTCGAAAGAAACTTTCAGTTTTACTTATACAAGAAATATGCTTTACTCTAGTACCTGCGCAGAGCAGTTTAACGTGATAAAAAGCAATAAATGTTATTTCAGTAATAATCAATAATGCCGGCCATAATAAGGATGGAATTCATTTTCCGAGTTTTATAAAACCTCGTTTTATAAATCTCGGAAAATTAATTCCATCCTTATTGCGTGCTGTGTGGATTACTGTTGGGACCTATAAGTCAGTGGGAGATGCGAAGAAAGGATAGAGGAGATAAAGCGTTACCCTGGATGTGATTCCCGCGTATCGTCACCCTCGAAGTTTCACCCAGTTTTACGCATTCACTCGGTGACATAAGAAGTTATCAATTAATTTTCAATAAGCATATAAGAATTTATGTTGGGTTCAATTTGAATGCGTAAATGATTTTATAGGGTAACGTGTGTTAGTCGTTGTTAATAACTACAAATTCCCTACGTGGTTAGTAAATTTGAGATTTAGCATCTGGAATAGCAGACTTTAGCACCACCCTGGTCGGGTTTTAAAATATTAGGCATTCAGAGCTATTTTGTTTCCCTATGATACTTTACTAAGAACGACTTAGTCAACGAACCCTATACATTTCTCTACATGTTTATACTGTACCCGTTATAAACATATATATACTTCTTTAAAATCTCTGACACAGACTTGACAAGAAAATAAGAAGTCTGCGCTATTAGCCAGATTATTTGTTCAAATGCTGGACTTTTGTAATCTCCTGGTGACTTTTAAATAAACATTTCCAGCAAGTGAGACATAATAAGAGACATAGTAAGAGTTTTAGTACCTCTCAAGCAAAACATAATTACTTGAGTAGAGTAAAAACGAGGTTTTATAAAACTCGGAATATTAATTCCATTCTTATTAAGGGCTGCTTTATTCATTATTTTGAAATAACATCTTTTGTTTTTCAGAACGTTAAAAGAGGTGCTTTTATTAAAATCTGATTCAAAACTGACAAGGAAAGTCGATGCATAATTGCACTTTCTTTTCTTATACATCGAACAGCTCTGTGCAGGTTCTAATGTAAAGCATATGTATCGTGTCAATAAACCTGGCAATTTCTTTCGAAATACCCTATACTTGTGCACAACATAAACCTACCTTCTTGTCCAAATGCGACAAATAAGGGTCTTCGTCTCTTACTATGACTCACTGGCTGCAAATGTGTATTTAAAAGTTACCAGGAATTTACGAAATTGCAGCATTTGAACAAAGAATCTGGCTAATAGCAAAGACTTCTTGTTTTCTTGTCAGGTCTGAGTCAGAAAGTTTAAAGAAGTATATTTAGGTTTATAACGGGTACAGTATAAACATGTAAAGACATGCACAGGGTATATTTACTAAGAGGCTCTTAGTAAAGTATAAAAGGAAAACAAGATACCTTCGAATGCCTAATATTTTATTCCCCAACCAGGCTGGTGCCAAAGTCTGCTCTTCCACATGCTAAATGTCAAATTTGCCAACGACCTAGGTAATCTGTCATTATTAACAATGACTAAAACACGGTACCCTATAAAACCCTTTACGTATTCAAATTGAACCCAATACAAACCTTTATATACTTATTGAAAATTACAGACTGAGAGGTAACAAGAAATAGAGTAGGGATTTTTACTATCCATGTTCTTCTTTCAAGTGATAACTTCTTATGACACTGTGTGAACTCGCAAAACTGGGTGAAGCTTCGAGGCTAGCACATCCAGGGTAATGCTTCCTCTTCTCTATCATTCCTTCGCTTGTCCCACTGACTTATATGTCCCAACAATAACACACACAGCACACAATATCGATGGAATTGATTTCCCTAGTTTTCTAAAACCTCGTTTTTACTCTACGCAAGTAATTGCGTTTTGCTTGAGAGGTTCTAAAAGTCTAGTGCTAGTACCTCTCAAGCAAAACGCAATGACTTTAGTGGATTAAAAAACGAGGTTTTGTGAAACTCGGAAAAGTAATTCCATACTAATTAGGGCCGGCTTCTTTCGTTATTGCTGAAATAACGTTTATTGGTTTTTACCAAGCTTAAAGTATTGCCTCTATTAAGATCTGATTCAAAACTAGCCAGCAAAGTCGATAAATAATTGAATTTTTTTTTCTTATACATCGAACAGCTCTGCGCAGGTACTAGAGCAAAGCATATTTATTGTATAATTAAAACTGGCAGTTCTTTGGAAATACCCTAGACTTGTGCACAACATAAATGTACCTTGTTAGACGGGATTTTTAAGGACGTAATTTCCCACCGGACGTTACACAAGATATGACTAGGTGTATTTAAGTATCAGTGTGACGATTGTTATAACTGGATTCTCGCGTAGTCTCTTTGGTAATGAGTGAATTATCGAAGAGCAACAGCTGTTGATCGAAATACAGTGAAGTCTCGCCTACTCCCCTCACCTTGAAACGAAACGATTTGAAACGATTCTTTTATTCCAAAGCTGGAGGGGGCCCCACCCTTACGCGAGTGGGCAGTACGCAGCTTTTTCAACCGAAAAGCATGAGAGACTTGAAATCAATAATAAATACTATCAATAATAATACAAATAAATATACTCAACATTCTTAGAACTTGTGGCCCACGCAGTTTCTCAGCGCATAGGGCGAGAGACGGTTGCGACTCTCACTTATTGCGCAGTTGAAAAAGTCAGGTTCCGTTACGCTGCATGCATGCACCAGTGTTTTTCAAGTGTGTTTTAAGTGTTTTTTTTGAGATACAACAATTCGAGAAATAAAAATAAAGATTATAGAATCAAGAAACGACTAAAATATTTCGCGAGATAGTGAATTTCGTGGCATGATGTAGATGGGTACTATGTTTCACTTGCTGTAAATGTTTATTTAAATGTCACCAGGAGTTTACAAAATTCTAGCATTAGAAAAAAGATTCTGGCTAATAACAAAGACTGCACATTTTCTTTTCAGGTCAGAGTCAGTGAGTTTAAAGAAGTAAATATAGGTTTATATTGGATACATTGTAAACATGTAAAGGCATAGGGTACCATAAATAAGTCCGTATTTTGTAAATACTTATAGGAAAACCAGGTGGTCATGAAGGTCTATTATTTTAAATCCATACTAATTTAGTGCCAAAGTCTGTTCTTCGACATGCTAAATCTCTTAGCCAAACACCTAGGGAATCTGTAATTAGTAACAACGACTAAAACACGATACCCTATAAAATCCTTTACGTATTCAAATTGAACGCAACATAAATCCTTATATACTTATTGAAAACTATAGATTAAGAGGTAAGAGGAAATAGAGTAGGGATTGTGATTAATCATGTTCTTCTGGAAGTGATAACTTCTTGTGGCACCGTGTGAACTCGGAAAACTGGGTAGCACTTAGAGGGTTACGCTTCGAGGCTAACTTCTCTCTCCTTCCTTCGCTTCTCCCAGTGACTGACTATGTAAATCCCCTCCGCCTCTATCTCTCTTTCGCTTCTACAGCATCCCACCCCCAACACATGCTCCCTCTCGCTCACCTGCTTTCTTTCTCTCCACACCAGAGCTTCCAACGCGGGCACCTTGCACTACTGCGCATGCGATGCATAAGGCGCTTCATAGGCTGCCATTCGCGCGCTTCTTTGAAATGTTAAAAAATACCATTTTATATTTATTATTAATAAAATTATTTAAAAAATTTGCATATCTATTTTCATTAATATGTGAAATTCGAAAATCATAAATTAGTAAAAATAATTTAATAAATAAAAAAAGATTTCTTTGCATACCATGATATTTTTTATTTACTGAATGCTCATTTTATTTTTTAACCAAATGCACAGAATATATTAAAAACTATCCACGTACCACGTGAACATATTAAAATATAATTATTCCTAATTATTAATAATAAATTTTAACAATTGTATTTTTTTAACATTTCAAATAAGCGCGCGAACGGCATTATAAACACAATAATATAAAAATTTAAAAAGATAACAATTTAACTAATTATCTAAAAAAATGGTTGACATCAAATTTGGGCCGATTTTTTTCACCCATTTCAGTAGTTAATTATCCGCCTGATTAATGACAATTATAATATAGTACAGAACTAAATATAATAAATTAAATAAACAAAATAAAATAAAATTCGTGTGCAAGCTTGATACTGTATCATAATATTAAAATTTGGTATCAGGAGAGAAGGGCGCAGCCCACCAAACGTTTTGAGACGGCCCTACTGAGCGAGAAAAGGTCGTGGACACATCTGGGGAAAACCTCTACCCTAGTAGCAACGTCTGGCTTGTATGACAGAGGCCAGAGTCTGGCTTAGCATCTGCTCCCTCTAGTCGACCAGACTGGCGGGAGAAATGATCAGACCAGCCGGAAAACAGAATCTGGTGAATAAAGGAACCAGATTCTGGTATTTAGTTTAAACACTAGTAATTAATGTAGAAATTAATTAATGAACTTGAAAATATAGCAATCGGAAATTTAAACGATTCAAAAGTATGCCCAAATATGCAAGCATGCAATAAGCTTATACGACAAGGGGTTATGTTTGTAATATTTCAGTATGTCTCGCCTGAAATGTAGTGACGTCTCCGCAGTATATTCTCCTAGAAAGGGCTGAAATATGGTGTAAAAATATTACAGAAACCTGTTTAGTACCAGTTACGTTATTTTAATTTTGTCTGGTGTATATCATGACCAGTCTGGGCCAGGATCTGCTCTACCAGACTCCAGCGCCCGAAAAACACGCTAAAGCGGAACCAGCCGGGTGCCAGGCTGCAAACAGAATCTTCTTTTTCTGGCGCCCAGCTGGCGCCAGTCTGCAGTTATCTTGGCACTTGGGTGTCTGCCGCTTTTTTCCTACACCTTTTTTTTCTACTACTGTAACACCGGCCTTTCCTCATTAAACTCAAGATTATTCAAAACGATTTTTATCGCTGAAATATAATTTGTATTCACTTTCATGGACAATATTGGTATCAGTGTACATGGCCCTACAGTTTTAGCCATTACGTGATCGTGTCCGAACTTTCATATTGCATGAAGTATGTATCCCAGATACCCGGTAAGAAGGCTTGTATTCCCTAGCGGACCGAATGAGCGGAACGGATATGCTACAGCGTATCCGTGTAGTATCCACATCGTATCCGCTCCGTATCATGCAAGAAAAACTCATTAAAAAAGGAAGGTGAACATTTAACTTGTTAAAATTCGAAGGCGATTATGGATGCTTGAAGGCGACATCAAGCATCCATAATCAAGCATGCATAATCGTTTAAGCAGTACTGCTTAAGCGATTATGGATGCGCTTGAAGTCGCCTTCAGCCCACGTTATTGATAAGTATTTTTTTTTAAATTTTTATCGTTGCAAGAAAAACTATTGCAATTACTCCGTGACCTTCTAACGCAACATTTCATGTAGAATCTGAATTCCAACAAGTTTAAATGTTCATTTTCGTTTTTTAGTGAGTTTTTTTTGCATGATACGGAGAGGATACGATGTGGATACTATAAGGATACGCTGTATCGTATCCGTTCCGTTCATTCGGTCCGCTAGCGTTCAAAGGTATTAAAAATTTCAGTACCTAGGAATGCCGTTTTTGTCCTCAGTTTTTGAATCCTTGATTAGGCAGCGGAAATATTTAGATTCCAATCTCTTTTAAGGTCGATCGGAGCTGTCAAGCTTAACCTGAAATAAATTAAAAACGGCATTTTCGTTTAACGCATTAGAATGCGCCTCATAACTATAAAATTTGCCAAATCTAGTAGGGTCGTGCATAACAATACATCACTTTATAACAAAACTCTCGCTTTATGCAACTGTAATCAATTAAAAAAATATAAAATCACGATGAAGAAATTTAAAAAATTATTTTTTATCACAGCTACCTGTATAGAGATCAATCTTGACAATGAAAAATGACTAATACTGTGTTTTTAAATGCTTTTACCCTCATTATTATTTGAAAAAAAATAAGGACAGCGAAATGTGCATGTGAAAAGGTGTTAAAAATGTTCTAATTCATGGTCGATTTGGGGTATCCAATGTGACATACGACCCTGTCACATAGGGATAGCTTTTAAAAAGCTATTTTTATCCTAAAGGGTTAAACAATTTGTAAAGACTACATACACTATACATAATATAATGTATGAAGTCTTGGAACGCCGCAAGTGTCAGTCAATCTCCGAAGGACAGAAACTTGCTGACAGGGCGTTAATACATACGATTCATCTCGCTCACGTGCATCCAAGTGAATTCTTAAGATTATAAAAATATTTAAAAACTTCCAACACCCACCTTTGGGAAAAATAAATTAAGTTTCGCAATTCAAGCTCAACAAAAATATTCATGATTTCAGGTAAATTTAGTTCTAAAATCCTGAGTACAGTTAAAGTAACATTAACTAATACAGGAGCATATCGTGAATGAGATGGAATGCGAGAATATGAATTTCGATGTAAGAGAGAATGAGAGAGAAAACGAAGGATAAGAGTGCAGTAAACGACCTTTGGTAAACATGCATGCACACATGTATGAGCATCAGAACTCTGAACCGGGCATACTTCAAGCCATAAATTCACACAGGCTCTGTTTTGCATTACACATATATGGAAGGAACAGAGAATCTCGCTAGCCATTGCACGTACACTAGCAAGCGGCAACCCCACCGAACGCATCGACGATGTAGCACCGATCCAAGCGTTCGCCATCTCTCCCGTTCTCCATGATATCCTTTCCGTCGAAACTGCCCCACGCAATACCACCCTTATACTAGGCAGATTTTGAAAAGGCACAACTTTGGCAGGAATGATACAGTTTTAATGAAACTAAAACTGGAAACAGCATGCAAAATTCCAGATATGACAAAAGGGTTGAGTTTACTATATTCCAAATAAGGATGAAACACTTAACTCGCAATTTATTTCAGAACTGGAATTCGTCAAAAGCAAATTCCAATCAAAATGAATAAATAAATTGCGAATGATTTAACTTAAAACAATTCAGCAAAATTGCAAACTATTGGCAACATCCTGCCCAATTCTGAAAAGCGAAAAAGAAATTGCTGCCACAATCATTGTTGCAATGACTGCAAAAATGAATGCCATTCCTCTGACCAATCTAACGACTCCACATCAAATTCCTTCCCAACAATTTTACCCTGCGATGCACCATCGAGGCGCATCGACCAGAAATCAATTTGGCAGTTTAACGGGGATCTTCATTTGATAAAGATCACTCCGGGAATTTTAACCTTTCCTCACGGGGAGAATTCTACTCGCCCGGCCGCGGTTCGGAACTTTTGTCATTTACACGTAATCCTTTAAGTCGAAGTCCCAGATTTAAACAAGAATTGAGATTTTAGAGTTTTAAACGTAGCCTAAAATCTAATAGCATGTAGCGGGGAAGTGTAAAGAGATCTTGTCGTGGTAACGTGAAAAGACCAATTGGGCGGACGTAAATAAATCTCCCTCCGACGGGTTGAATCGAATCGGAAAAACGAAGTTGGAAATTTAAACGCACTTCCTCTTCCTCTTTCTTCCATTCGTGCAAGGTCAAGTTTAATACTTATATTTCAAACAAGGCCAGAGGAAAAATTTTTAACGACAGTTATTCAGGCGGAGGAGAATTAGTTTTCAAAATCGAATCTCAAAACGATTGGGAAATCTAGATCTGTTCCACTGAATTACTTGACTGCGTTTTAAAAACGAATAGAGGACTAGAATTTAAACGCACTCTCCCCCTTTTGGTTAGAAGTAGTCCGTGGTTATCACTCAGTCTGGTAATTCGAAAAAATACGGTGTTGTGAGTGCTACGCAATATACAAGTGTCGTGGAGGTAAATAAAAGACTAGAATTGCTGTATCAAGCAACGGCAATACAAACGTGTCAAATTTAGCCCTATTAGGAAGAGCAGAAAAATTATAGAAAGTATCTCCATGAGCCTCTGCTCTTCCTAATTGGTAGAAGTAGGACTAGAAATGCAACTTTAAGGTAAGGTGAAAATGTATCGATTTAATTTTTATTCTGATATCTTGTTCATGTTAAATTGTGAGTGTTGAGCAAATACCATTTCAAAGCCCAAAGTGTACGGAATTATTCAGAGTGGTTTCTGGTTTTGGAATAAACAGTTTGCATAATTTAAAAGTCTCGGAGTTGAAATGTTTAAAATGATCTGTGATTTCTACCATTAATTTCAATCCTATTCCCAATAAGGTGCAACATTTTTCAGTACGAAGTAAGTGAAAAACGATCCCATAAATAAAAAGGAGTACATAAACGGTAATCCGCAAGAGATAATTCTTATTATTAAATTGTAAAATTCTAGAAGATTAAACAGAATACTTGGTTCGTAACAAACTGATGGTGGCAGCGGTGAGATAGTTTTCATGCTGTTGCTACCGCCACGTTACTAGTTACTATCAAAAAGTAACACACCTATCATTAGCAAATTTAATATTAATTCTCTTAAAAATCTAAGTATCACAGATTCTTAGTGTCAAGATTTTTGTATATTTCATAAGTTCATGGTTCACCGAGTAAATTCCTTTGGCTAAAATTAAAATTAGTTTGATTAACCTAATCATTTCTAATTTTTTTCACGCTGGACTAACTCAGAGAAAAATGGTAACTTTACTAATCAGGCCAGGTCAGTATCGACGTAGGCTGATTTAAAAAAAAGTAATTTTCGAATTATGAAATAAATGAAATGATCAAGTTTTGAAATCTAAAAAAAAAAAGAAAATATAGTGTTTCTAGAAATCTGTTAACTTTGAAATTAACAGAATGTCGAGTCGAAATTTCAAGAGAGTTAAATACTTAGTAATTTACTACTGCAAGAGAAAGTATATCTGAAAAAAAATTGTAAGTGAATTGTTGCTTGGAATTATCGCACTAAAAGAGAATAATGTGCGTAATTTCCCTTTGAATAAAAATTTCAAATGGAACTTTTGACGATTCTTTCACTCTGTAGAAACACATTGAGTCTTAGACTGTGGGTCCACGTCGAGAGATTGAATAATTATTCTTCTCCACATAGGCCAAAAAGAGAGAAGAATTTAAATTAGAATTCTTTCAATTTAAATTTGTTTACGATTCATCCACTCTGAACCTCAGAGAATTTAGTTTTTCGGTTTGTCGTAGTGTTTGAGTTTCTTTTTGCCCCATGTCCGCACAAGAAAATTCCACTGTAATAAAACAGTCTTGTAAGAAAAGTAAACGTTCCGGAAAGAAACACTGTAAAATTTCGACTGTTCCTAGTACTTCAGAAATATTTCGAAATTTAGTTTTTCCTGTGAAAAGCATCGTACGTATATGTGTGGTCAAACCTACAAACCGAAGTGAATTACCAGAACAAGAAACTTTGCTGGTGTTAGCCCAAACCCAAGTTGAAATAATAGACTTGGAAGTTGAAATCGCTCTTGAATAACGACAACAGGCGTTTAGGGAAGAAAATCATACGCGGAATAAGAATAACCTAATTACGGGAGAAAACCCACAACTAATAGAAATTTCCGATAGTGACATTTCTCATGCAGAAACCGAACTAACCGAATCTGATTCTGAACCTTAATTCATAGTCAAATCCATTCAAGTAAAATTCTAGATATTTGCGGTACATTTTGCTCAACCGTCATTGATTAAGTAGTCAGTTAGTATCTAAGTGAATCACTCTGACAGTTCCTGGGAGTAGTATACGAGAGAAAGCGAAGTTTCAGTGGTAGGTTTGCTTATTAGAAATCTTCGTAAAAACTTTAAAAAATGCCTGACCCGAACAATACTACCTCTAATCCAGGGTTAAATGCATCAGAGGTGAATGTAACAGGGAATCCACCTAACATTCAAAATAGAGGTGGCCTGTTTAATCTAGATGCAAGCACTGCAATGGCATTGGTCGTGGAATGTACGACTCCACAACAAAGCACATATCACATTCCAGTATTCGATGGTAATTAACTACCTTTAAAGGAATTCATTCAGGACATTGCAAATGGTGCTGTTTATATCACCAGTGCTACAGAACCAGGATTCGTTAAGGCAGTCCTATCCAAGCTTAAGGGAGTCGCTAGGGAAAGTGTTCGCGGAAAACAGTTCGCAAAAATCGATGATCTGATATCTCATCTGAAGGAGCGTTTCTCGCCCACTAGAGAATACGAGTGGTACATCGAGTCCGTAGTTAATTTTAAAATGAAGCCGCGCGAGACAGTAAGCGATTACAACGATAGAATAACAGGGTTTTTGAGCGGAGCTCGACATGCCCTAGCAAAAAAATACACTGAAATTAGTGGAGGAGTCAAGGAAAGTGATAGCATGAAGAAGCCTATTACTGATTGCGCATTAGGCGCATTTGTCAGGGGTCTCCCTACTCAAATGTCGGTGTTCGTGGACCCACGTAACCCTAAAACAATTAAGGAAGCTTACGACCACGCTAAACATTTTGAGGAATGATTAAAAAAATCGACTGATATATTAACCATGGAAAATGTAACAGCAGCATTATATCCATTTCGTTTCACCACAATTCTTTTGTCACTCTATCGGACCCGATCATCCCAATTCCATTTATTGATAAGGAGTCAAGAGAAGCTAAGCAACTACTAAAACCTGAAATTAAACCTTTTGCCCGAATTATGAAAATCAAAGCACGGACTCGGCAACCTGTATAAATTGACATTATAAATTCAGAAATACAGGAGGGATATTTACAAAAGATCGTAACTCCGGAAGGATTGTATCTAGGCGAGGCTATACTTTCGTCAATAAACGGAAAATGTAACGTTCTTGCCATAAATACGCTAGAAGAGGACGTGAGTATAGAAATTCCGCCTCAAGAACTGGTTCCTTTTGATTTTTGTAAATTCCCAGGAGAAGAATCTTCCGATTCTAATTCGGAGGACCCTCCGGAAAACTTGCAAGAAACAATAGGTGGAAAATATTCCAAATGAGTGGAAAAGGTGATACGAAGTTTACATGTATCTCACCTAACATAAGAAGAACAACGATTAGTATTTCAATGGGCTGAAGACTATTCGGATATCTTTTATCTAAAAGGGGAAACAATGACAAGTATCCCATTAGTACAACATCGAATTTCCACGATAGATGATACCGTGGTGGTAAGAAAGCAATATCGACACCCGCATGGTTCGCGAGAACAAGCTGATGTCCTTCTCCAAAAACAATTAGAAAGTAATATTACTGTCCCATCTAAATCCCCTTACAGTGCACCCTTACTGATAATTCCAGAGAAGCTGGATGCCTTAGGGGAAAGGAAATTCCGAATAGTAGCTGATTATCGAGCTCCCAATAAGAAAGTGATAGGAGATGGCTACCCTCTCCCTAACATAACAGATATCCTTGACCAATCAGGCAACGCCCAATATTTCAGTGTTTTCGATTTAGTTAGCGGTTACCATCAAATAGAAACGCACCCAGAGGATCGTGCTAAGACGGCTTTCTCAACCCCGAGAGGACATTTTGAGTACACACGTATGCCTATAGGAATCAAAAATAATTCCGCGACATTTCAGCGTCTCATGGATTCTGTGCTGAAAGGTATGCATGGAACCGAGGCATTTGTTTACTTAGATTACCTCAAATTACTGCCTGACAAATGCGACTTCCTCAGAACCGAAGTAGCCTATCTGGGCCACATAATTGGAAAGGACGGAGTGAGGCCTGATCCTAATAAAATAATAGCGATTAAAAACTTCCCACGTCCCAGCACCGTGAAAGCAGCCAGACATTTTTTGGGACTTTCAGGTTATTACCGTAAGTTTATTAAAGACTATGCTGAATTAGCGAAACCCTTGACAGACTTTATAAAAAAGGAGATGAAGTGGGAGTGGGGACCAACCCAAAAACGTAGTTTTAGAAAAATGCGTAGACATTTATGTAACGAACCGATTCTACAATATCCTGACTTCGAAAGACCATTTAAGTTAACAACCGATGCTTCCGAGCACGTTGTGGGTGCCGTACTAAGTCAGGAGAAAGATGGCATGGATATGCCCATTGCCTATTATTCCAAAGTCATGAACCATTACGAACAAGCTTACCATGAACCTGAAAAGGAGTCTCTGGCAGTGGTGTACGCAGTAGAGAATTTCCGCCCCTACTTATACGGACGAGAGTTTACCCTGTCTTGCGATTGCGAACCTGTTCACTGGATCGATTACGCGAATAATCCCGGCTCTCGACTAATTCGTTGGCGGTTGCGACTAAATGAGTAGCAATATAAATTTGAATACAAGAGAGGAAAGTTGAATAGAGGAGTTGAAGCCGTATTAGGAAATCCCGTGGATGAACAGCAATCGCCAGGATCTACCGACTCCGAGGAATCAGACGAATCATCTTTAGCTTCCTCATCTCCTATCCTCAATGATAAAAACACGGTTTTCACAAGAAGTGAGCCCATCTCAAAATAATTGCAAATATTAGCAATTCACAATAGCTCAAAAAAATTCAAAGTTCTACCTGTCACTCGTTCTACAACCGCCCAAGAAAAAGACAAAGAAGCGAAAACTGCAAGCTTTCTAGAACCGCCCACTAGCATAAAGAAAGGCAAATCAACCACAGAAGCATCTATACCGAAATCGGAACCCAAAATAAAATCAATTCTAAATAGAAAACCTTCCATTTCTGTACCCGAAACTATAACAAAAGGGCAACCCTCGATTCCCAAGAAAACGCCCCTTGAGCCAATTAAAACAAAATTCATAGAACCTCCAATTCCAAATTTCCGGATCCCAATGAAGACTGTGCAGCTAAGCGACATTCTAGACGCAGTGCTGCAGAGGCTTCCAAAATCACCACACGCGTCAGCGAATCCTCCTCGGAAAGCGAGTCTCCCAATGAAACAGAGAGTAGTGAAGATTCTGACCCTCCAGTATTTAGGAAAACTCATAGTGTGCTTCTAAATTTAGAACCCACTCTGTCCAAGAAAGATAATTCTCTGCCTAACAGCGCACCTCCTGCCACTCATCTGCCAAGCCCAAGTTTTTCTCCATTAGTAGAACCCCGAGTAGATGTATACATCGATGGTGCCTGCAGTCTCTCTGACAACAAAAGAGCTAGATCAGGAATAGGAGTGTGGTTCGGACCCAATCACCCGTTGATCTTATCCAAATCAGTAGAAGGGCGACAAACTAATAATGTGGCTGAAATTGAAGCTGCTATTGAAGCTGCTAAAAAGGCACACGAAAGAGGAATCAACAAGATACGTCTAAAAACAGACTCAAAGTACCTGATGAGTAGTATAAATGAATGGATGCCGAAATGGAAAGCTAACGATTGGACGACCTACGACAATAAACCGGTGAAAAATCGATTAGAGCTGGAAAGATTTAAAAAAAGCCTTGGCACCCCTAGATGTTACCTGGGAACATATCCCAAGTCACAGTGGCATAGAAGGAAACGAAGAAGCGGATAGGCTGACCCGTGAAGGAGTGGAAGAAGAAACAAACATTATCCCAAGGACTTTAGAAAAATTAGATGGCGTTTCTGACTCAGCACATGTCCTTATAGACGTCCCACCTATGCAACCGGATTCCGACGAAAGTGATGACTAATTACAATCGGAAGAAAGAAAAGGCTGTGGAGAAACATGTAATCTGAAAAAGGACCTTCAAAAATCCGTTTCTCAATTCAATAAAACTGTCGAGGAAAGAGGGATGGATTTACAAAATATTACCACAAGTTCCCTTTACTGGGATCATGAAGAAATGGATGAAGCATCAATTCTTTCACGCACTTATGCGTCAGAAGGAGAAGAAGATATAGAACTCCTTCAGACTTTAGAATCAATCGATCCCTGCGGAGAATTTGACGATGACGAATTTTCTAAAAGATTTCAAACCTTTTTAGAGAACTATGAATAAAACCTCTCTTCCAAAATCGATGAAGAGGAAACCACTAGAGAACTGGAAACTCCAGGGGAAGGTGCACTGAATCCGTCTGCCGTTTCGAGGGCATTCCTACAGAAACCCAATCACCCATCGTTTGCACAGAACCCTCAAGGAGGTCCTTGTTCCCGACACCAGGAGTGGAGATCACTCCTGAGGCAAGATCACCGCCGTTACTTTCGAACTCCAACCACGACGGCTTCAAACGTCAGAAACGTCTGAAAATTGTCCGATTAATCCTACTTCTATCTCAACTTCTACAATCGATGTTACAATACGTTACATTGATCCGCCTCCTTCCCCGATAATTTATCCAGAACTTGAAGTACAAAACCCAACATCGATCTGTACCGAAAAATTCAATGTTATCCATGAATGAAAAGAACTGCTAACCTACAGACGAGACAACTATGCACATTTTATCTCTGAAGATTGTGAACTAGGAAACTTCATCGTGAGACTCCTAGTAGCTACAGAACGTCATGATCATCAAGATCTCTGGGAACTACGGCCAACTCTTGGGCAACTACTGTGCACTCCTCAAGGTCAACATAAAACCTACTCAATTGTAGTCAAGAGACGTCATTTTGACGACATTGATTGGAAAAGTGTGGTCCAAGGACTGAAGAATCTCCGTCTCGCTTTAGAACGAGATGGTCAGACTCAATGCCGAATGGCCAACTCAGGAGATCTGCCAGGTTCGTTACCTCAGAATAAAATGACGGAACTCGTTTCAGAAATATTCCGGGGTAATGATATTACTATCACCCTCTGTCAGGGAAGAATTGAAGTTCCTCAGCTGGAACTCAGACCTAAAATAATTGCAGAATACCACTGTAGCTTGATAGGAGGCCACAAAGGCATCACAAAAACCTATCGACGGATTAGAGTACGGTACACATGGCCAGCGTTACGAGATGAAGTTACTCAGTTTATTCGAGGCTGTAAAAGCTGCTTCGAGCAAAAAATTGTCAGCGCCCGCACTCGCGAACCAATGCTTATTACCGACACACCAGTAGAACCTTTCGATAAAGTGTCATTGGATACAGTGGGAAAGTTGCCAACAACCCCTAATGGAAATCGTCACATCCTCACAATGCAAGCCAGTTTTAGTAAATATTGCATAGCGGTGGCCATACCAAACCTACACTCAAACACAATTGCACATGCAGTGGCCACGACTCTGTTCTCTCAATATGGCGCACAAAGAGCTATCTTGACAGGCAGAGGAGGGAGCTTCATCGGAAATATAATGAGGAAACTCGAAAACCTATTCCATGTTAAGCAATTGACCACATCGGGTTATAGACCTCAAACCAATGGCTCACTGGAAAGAAGTCACATTGTGTTAACTGACTATATCAAACACTACGCAAAAGATTATGACGACTGGGATAGATTACTCCCTTTCGCCATGTTTGTGTACAACACGTCAGTTCATGAGGCGACAAATTTAACCCCTTACGAGCACGTATTTCGTCGGATGGCTCGAACGCCGTCCTCTTTCCCCTAAGGTGAAGAATTAGAAACTTACGGTTCATATCTCCGCGACCTAATTGTCAGACTAAACGAAATTCAAAAGATCTCTACTGACAATTTAATCAAGGCAAAGATACGTTCCAAGGAATACTATGACAAGAAGTCGAGGCCACTGAATGGCAAAATCGGCGACCAAGTATTCGTAATAAAGGATGTTAGAAGTGGAAAGTTCGGTAGTAGAGGATTAGGTCCTTTTACAATTGTTGGATTTACGGAAAACCACAACGTTGTCCTCGAAAATGATAACGGAGAACGTTTCACGAAACACGACGACAAACTTCTGCTTTCACACTGTTGAAACATGGGTACCGCTCATCGTGTCTGTCAAAGTGATAAGTTGAATGTATGCCATCAAGGTCAAAGAAAACAAAAATAAGCTCAAAAAAAAAAAATAAATAAATAAAAAAAGATAAAATTATTTTTGGCCTTGTTGACACACGTTCAACTTAACCATCTAGTATCAAACCTAACCACTGTCTCTTTTCAGGAAAACATGAGGGAATATCGTTGGGCTTGCTTGCTGTTCATTAGTTTATTCTACCAGAAAGAAGCTGGAGGGCAAACAGATGGATCGACCTACCGCATCACTCCTCTGAGAACCAACAACGGACTCTACTATGAATATCAAGGAATGCTGAAAAGAGTCTCCAGTAAATGGAGACTGACCACTTTCTTGGATCTAAATAGGCTCA
Source organism: Andricus coriarius (assembly GCA_932066315.1). Taxonomy (NCBI): domain Eukaryota; kingdom Metazoa; phylum Arthropoda; class Insecta; order Hymenoptera; family Cynipidae; genus Andricus; species Andricus coriarius. The sequence continues at coordinate 6,652 of CAKNWT010324596.1, read as the reverse complement.
ACAACTATCTCCAGTCATGTGAAGTGCACTGGAGAATGATTCAGATAAATTGTCCTTCAAAATATGAAAAAATATGTGCTCAGACTGTTTCTGAATACAGCCTCGAAGGTAAACGAGCTATCTCCCAGAAGTTAAAGACTGAATTGGAGACCGAAAAGGAAGAGTTGACACGTAGATTTAACCAATCCTTGCCCTCAAAAGCTCCTCCAGATATAAGATTCCGCAGGACCACTCCATTGTTAGGTTTTCTCGGTGGGATGATGGACCCGTAGCAGGCCTGCTGACGTATGAAGATGGCGAGATGATTAACTCCAAAATCAACTGCCCCACATAGTGGGACAGCAAACTCATGACATTCGAGCACAGCTGGAAGAAATACATCATCAGGCACGTGAACATGAAAACCAAATGACAAAGTATAACTACGACCTCACCTAGGTGGCGAAGAGAGTCGACGAACTGGAATTTCGTTTAACAGAACAAAACATCACTCATGTGCTAAATCGAATCCTTACATCCATAGAAGCTGGACTGGACAACTACATCCGCTCTGCTGACAAACTTCTGGATGTAATCCACGAAGCTCGAGAGGGAGATGCTCCACCCATCACTATTGAGCAACAGACAGCTAAAACCGGTCTACCGGGACGTTCAAGACCATGTCCCAAGACTAAGTTTTCCAATTCAAGGACCGGAACCCAGTGTGGCAGGATTGACGCAAGTGGCGACAATCCTGATTTCCTGCGAAAAAGGAAACTTAAAAGTTATTCTGGACATACCATTAACAGAAAACGTAGAATATGCTAAATATAAAATACTCCCTGTACCGGGAATCCAATCAAGTTTGAAAAATGGCACAGGAAGAGCATACATTCTGCCGAGGTTCTCCCATATTATTATAGAAGAAACACAGAGAACATATATGTTAGCAAAAGAAGAAGATTTGAAAACATGCAAAAGAATGTCAGGAAAATGGATTTGCAAACTTAGCTTACCATTGCTTGAAGCATCTCAGCACCAATCCTGCAAGACACAATTGATCCACAAACCAAGAGTTGAAATGCAACGAACATGTAACATCCAGATCACGTACCAGCCTCAACCATATTGGACCAAATTAGAAACTCTAGATGGATGGCTCTACTTCATGATGGAAGAAACACTTGGGAAAATCAAATGCCCATCCAAACTTGATGTCAATCTAAACCTCGAAGGAATAGGAATAATCCTACTAGCCCCTGGATGCGAGATGAGAACCAAAGATGCAACGCTACCAGCTTTAGTAGCCTCCGTGGGATCTACTGAGCCCGTCTACGAGCCAGATTCGCTATTGGACCTAGAAATGATCTCACCGATTATAGCTGAAAATCATCAATTAATACAATCGCTTGAGCATGCCCCAGAATTTTCGGAAGAAGATGAAGCTAAGAAGGAGCGCTTCGAAACTAACGCCAAAGCTCTAGATGAACTAGGACAGCAACTATACTCTCTAAGCCTTCTACACCAATCGGGGACTAAGCAAACTAGGCTGATTCACGGGACGTATGCTGGTCTCTGTTTTATCATTGTTGGGTTCGCCTTATTCTTCGTTCGCTCCTATATCATTATCGGAGTGAGAAAACTGGCGAATAGTTCTACCTTACGCCAGCATTCACATCAAAGGACTCAGAACGAAGAGCAAACCAGCGAAGACATCGAGAATCTAGAGGAAGAACAGCCACCAGGGGGCATGAGTAACTCTGCTACCTCCACCACTCCTAGACAACTTCAACCAGTCTGATGTATGTTAAATGGGCCGATCACGCTGCCTATGCAAACATTGCAGCCCCTGTAAAATTAATTAGAACAAAACAATACAAAAAAATGTATTGTCAGCGTCATACGAATAGAGGGATGAAATAATGAAAGGAAAAAAAAATTCCGCCAGAAGAAGGGATTAAAGGGGGCTACTCTAAATTGGAAATGCTTCTTTTAAAAGCAACAAAAGTAAACATGTATTCCCCTATTAAAATTTTTTTCCGCGATGTCCATGAAGTTTCCATTAAGAATTTTTTTTATTAAAAAATTAAAAAAAAATGAATCACAAAGTATAAATAGAAATTATAAGAATAAAAAAATAAAAATTAAATTAAAAAAGAAGGTGTCCCCGGTCGACCTCCACCCAGTCCATATCCGGTTCGTCGGCATAACGCTGAAAATAAATTGTGCTAATTAAACATACGGAAGATATTCACAAAATCAAATTTCATTCAAAGACAAATAAATAATAAATCAAATAAATAAGCAGGCTTACCAATTCCCAGTGGCCATTGCAACGCCATCGGCCTCCCATTCGCGTAAATTGCTGAGTCCAAATTAGCCTCAGCACTGTGTCTAGCGACTGCAGTCCGACATCAGGGGGAGTTGCCGGGAGCTCCACAAAAGTGCTAAACAAATAGAGAAGAAAAAGTATAAATAAAAAAAAAATAAGAAACATACACACATGCAGGGACGTGTGTATGTATGTATGTCCATACAGGCGGAAGTATTGTCAAAATGCTTACTAGGTGCGTTCCGCGCCCCAGAATTTCGTGAAGCCTTGCCACACTTCAAGGCCCACGCAATCAGTAGCTTGTAGCACCGAAGGATGCACATAACGGGGCTACAAAAAAAATTAAAAATTATTAGTGTAGAACAGGATTTTCAATAATAAGAAAACAAAATAATAATTATAATATAATAATCAATAATAATAATTTAAATTATCCCTACCGGAGACCAATAACCCCTCCGCTGATAATCAAAAAACTCCTCATACCACAAGTATTCTTGTGTAAAGTTCGCTCGAGACCACGGCCGGACAGTCGCCCCCTCCAACACCGGATCGTGCGACCAGCACGAATCCCCTCTAGTTCTTTCTACAGTCGCGAACTACTCGTCAAACATGATCGCGAACCTACAAATGATTCAGACTAAATTAGTACACTAAACTAAAATTACCATTGAATAGTAGTAATTACAGGCGCGCCTACATAATTATTAAGTTTCGTTTTTTATTTATATTGTACAACTTAATAGACGGAAACGAGTAGAAAAAAAAATAACTAATTGAAAATTCGAGTGAGACGAGATGAAAAAGAAATTAAATAAGTAAAGTTTGATGAGAATGTGCTTACTTATCAGGCACATCCTAACAAAAAGTGACCACAAAAAATTTGTAAAATTTTTGTTCTGCGTGCAAATTATATTTTGTTTAACCCTAAATTGTCGTATCTTGCATAATTCGAACGTAAAATTAAAGTTTTGATTTTTGATTATTTCTTTGACGCAATAAAAATGTGAATTTTTGATTTTCAACGAAAATTAAAAAAAAAAAGTCGTTATGATAATCGTTTAGGGCTTACAAAAAGAAGCATTCTCAAAATGCGCTCCGTTTTTGGAATTTTATACAAAATGGCTGGTTAAAGAACTTAACTTTCAATTTAGAACACTTAAAATGTATACCAACACCCAATCCAATAGGTTAATTCGTTTGAAAGTTAACGTGTTAACAAATTATGTTAAAGGCAAAACCATACAGACATACAGACAGACACCGACAAAATTGTATGATTTTCGGAATCTGTGAGTGTCAAAACGTAAAGATCCGTTAAAAACCAGAGATCGAAAATTTGGACGATTACATTACACTCTCATGAATGAGAATGTAAAAATGTATCCATTCACTTTGAATGTCACTTGATACTATGTATGATATGATTAGAGACCATTTTTCTGCTGTTGCAAATCTAAATTATGTGATGGGAAATGAATTATTATGCGAAATTCTGCTTAACAAAATTGTATAACTCTAATTTAAAATTATAGTTTTGAATGCACATTCTGACTTATTTTAGATTCATATCGAGAATTTCACTGTTAATATTGCATAATCATTGCTATTGAAACACTTGATGATTCAACCAATTTTAATTTTAATTCTCTCGAATCGATAATAGTTTCAAATTCAAATCTGAAAAAATCTTAGTACTAAATCTTTCGAAATTTCATATTGAAAGCCTTGAGAACCAGATTTGTATTTAATAACTTTTAATTTATTAATTTTACATTTATAAAATAGTTTCATTTAAATTTTAAACGTACAAAATTGTCTGGCTTTTTATATTCTTCAAAATCATAGAATATCAAATTGAATGACTGGATAGTTGCGCAATTGCCAGTTCAAAGGATTTGTAATTAAAAACATTAGAATTGGCATTGGATATTGAATTATTTTAAATTGTTCCGAAATATTAAACATTTCCAACTCAAATTAAAAAGCAATTTCGAATTTAAAATTATTAAAATTGTGTTATTTCAAAAATTTTGATTGTTGAAATTAAAAAGTTAAAAATTGTGTTATTAAAAATCAAAATAGTTTTCAAAATTATAATCTGAAATTGTTCAATTTGGAATATTTCGAAATTATCCTATTTTCAAAATTCTAGTCTGAACTTTTTCAATTACAAATTATTCAATCTAAGATTATGTGATTTGGAACGGTGTCAATTCAAAAGCGTTCAATATATTTTTGTTTCAAGCGCTTTCAATTCGAAATTATTAATTATCGTTTCAAAACTTTGAAAAACTACTAATACTTGAAGGTTAATAATGGAATTTAAAATTGTTTATATTTTAATGTCAGGAAATAAATCTGCAGGGCCGTGAACCCGCACTCGGCATACGTACATTTACTGCTAATGTTTTTCTGATTAAATGGATTAGGTACACGTTTAGCAGAATAAAAATATAATTTCCTTCCAGATAATAAAGACACAAAATGCATTTAATTTTCAAATAAAATTCAAAGGTAGCATAAATGCATTTTGCAGCATTACTGAATAATTTCAAGTTGAAAGCTTTTGAACTTGAATAATTTTTAATTGCGAATGTAACTGTATACAATTAATTTTAAATTTAAATCGTATCAAACTGTACAATTTGGAAGTGAAACTCTAATTTAATGCTTAAACAATTCTAAATTTAAATATCGAAAGACGATTTCCAATTTAAATCGTTTAAAATGGTACCATTTCAGATTAAGTCTTCATGTTTTGTCAACTTGAAGCAGCCCAAGCTCAATAATTTCAAATTGAAAGTAGTATAATTGAACAATTTTGAATTGGAAACGAGAAGATTCAAATGATCTTAGATTTAAATAATCAACCTTGATAAGAAAGTTTAAATTAAAGACGTTCAGACTTTAGCAATTACAGATTGAGACTTTTAAAATTGAAATCCCTAATAAAAGACCTAGATTTAGTGTGTTTTTAAATAAACGCAAAAATTATATAGTCCATTAATCAGCATAATCGGTTATTATCACATTCAGAGTAATCAGAATTGAATCAGTTTAGATTCAATTTTTCAAAATTGAACAATTTCAAATTTAAATATTTTGTACTTGAATAATTTTGACTTACGAATTTGAAAAAAAAAATATCCAAAGAAAGTTCTTTGGTATAAATTAAAATATCAAACGACGAGTTCAAATTTAAATTGTTTAAGACGGTATTACTTTAAAATCTTTCATGCTTCGTTGAAAATTCATCTTTTTAGTTGAAACTGAAACTATTTTCTTGAAAATTCGTTTTTTTTCTGTTCAAAATTTTGTTTATCAGAGTTTTTATCGGAAAATAAATTGAATTAAATTAAAAAGGAAAAGAAACTTACCCCCTCCCTCCTTCGCGCACTGCATTCCAAAATCTCCTAAAGGCCTCTTGTTTCGCAATCATCCCAGTCAGAAATGGATGGTCGATTAGACGTCGAATCAACGTCGTTTTTTGATGTCAAAAAATCATCGATATTTTCGTCGATTCGACGATATTATGTCGCCCAATTCGACGTCGTATTGACGTCGAATTATTAATCGTTTCGACGTCTAATTTAATATAATTTCGACGGTACAAAAAGTAGTGCTGTAGTTATGAAAACTATGAATAAGTTAATCGACACCTTTTTAATGATGACATGAGATTATATTACAAATAAAATTTCTAACGCTGCGGGGTATCGAACCTACATCTATACCTGAATCTAGCAGTCGCGAGCCTTAACCATTGCGCTAAACCTACGAGTTGAAACTCGATGAAAAAGCTATCTTCATAAGGTACAGCTCAAAAAAGTTAAGACACCCAATTTTTAACTCTCTTTTTCTAATTAAATATTTATTATTATACGATGTTATGTAAATGTAAAATATACGAACTGTTAAATGAAATATCAATAAAATAATTTTTAAATAAATAATTTATATCGATTACAATTTTTCTTCATGTAATATTTCGTTTTTTCGCGGTTTTAGACTACTTTACAACTTTCGACAATGACAGGAAATGTAATTTTTTATGAACATTTAATATTTTTAACGACGGAACTTAGAAATTGGATCGTGAACTTTGATAATTTTTTAATAACTAATATTTTTTAACTTTCGTGTAAGGTTTGGTTTTTAGGTGTATTAGAACATTTTACAACGTTTAAGATTGACATAAAATGTAATTTTTTCTGAACATTTACAATTTTACATAAAGACGGAACTTAAAATGTTTTCCTTAAAAAAAAAAAACAGAAAAAAGTTGTATTCACGGCAGTTGCATTTATAGTTCTCATACATTTTAGAACACATGAAACA